>KN550132.1:26854-48346 GCA_000797555.1 Oesophagostomum dentatum | reverse complement strand
TTGCCTCCTGACCCGCACCTATTCATTCGTTCGATAAGCACTCATCTCTTCAAGTTACTCTAGTATTTTCGTTCTGATCCTATCGTCTACACCAAAAATACACTTACTAGTTTACTAGTAAATATTTTTATTTTTCAGTCAGCCCCAGCTATGAAAACTATTTTTCATGCTAGCCTTGCATTTTCAGGCTCTCGATTTTAAATGGACCGTCGTATTCATTTCTCCCGCCATTATATGCGTTCGCAGCTATGCCAGAGAATGAATGTTCGGCAGACATGTTCACATTTGTTCCTGAAGCGGAGTGGGGATCCAGACTTTTAACGGTAAATAAGTGTCCACTGAGGCAGATGCACATTTTTTCAAAGAAGAATTACTATTATGACAAATTTAGATTCAAGGAAGCTTGGCTATCGCCGTATTAACACTCATAATTATGGGAGTAACTGGTTTAGCTGGAAATTTTGCAAAGCTAGTCGGGCCTGTCACCGTAACCCCGTTACTCTTTTGGCTAACCTTAGGAGTCATACCAACACTTCATGAGAAAATGAGTCTGCACTGGATTTCAATAGTGTTGGTGGGTCAGAATAACTTGATCAGAAGCGAATAAACAATTCAGAACCTTCTGCCTTCTAATTATTATGACGAACTTCCTCGAGAACGTCAGCTTACCAATACCCTTCTACTCTTTGGGGAAGAGAAGATGGCAAGTAACAAGACAGCGTATCTTTGGGCAGTTTCCCGTATGTTCGCCTATAAAAAAAGAATGTTTCTGAGAAGCACTTGAAAATAAATTTTAGTACTTGATAGCTACTGGTTTTTCGTGGTTCACCTGCTTTCTACTAACGGTTAGTGGCATGGAACCAGAAGGTGGTGAAGCAAGGACCGATAAGAATCGCACAGTGGCCGTGCTAAGGGAATCCCCGTGGTTCCAAGTACCTTATCCAGGTGGCAATCGAAAAGACCCTCTACACATTTTCTAGTTTCATACTGAAAACTTCTCCAGGGCAATTCGGTTTACCTCAAGTGTCATTTGGTCTTATGCTAGGCTTCCTAGCATCATGCGTTGCAAGCACGATGGAAAGCGTTGGTGATTATCATGCATGTGCAAGAGTAAGTAGTTCGTTGCATTTGTTATTCAAAGTTTTAGGATAAAACAGATAAAGTGTGTTTCTAGGTTTCGCACCAGAGAAGTCCACCATCATCCTCGGTGAATCGCGCTATTATTTTTGAAGGTTTTCTTTTATTTGTGTGGCCACTTTAGTTATTTCACTAATCAATATGTTTTAGGAATTGGCAGTCTTTCAGCGGCAGTCGTAGGGCTCGGAGCAGGTGTAACCACATATGCCGAAAACATCGGGTTGATGCAGTTTACAAAGGTAGTGAATTTTTGTCGTAAATTTTTTGAGGAAAGGATGTTAGAGCGATCAGCAGTAATGCGGGACCAGATTCTACAGAAAGGCTTGTGTTGTTTTCACTTCGTTTTCGATTGAATTAATACAGTTTCTCTGGAAACCGGGGTTGTATCTGGAAAACAGGGGAGCAGTTGGCATTAATGTATCAATCAACTACTAAGGCGATCAAGTAGTCCAGCTAATAGAAAGCATTTCTTGAATAGCCAAGTCCAAACTCTAACACAGTCTATAGTCTATAAGCGAAAACAGAATAACGAGAATAAGCAGAACTACAGTTGATAGCAAAGTCTCCATATCGTAACAGTCACGCTGCCAACAAGCTTACAACAAATTCGTGAGGCCAGTGACATTCTTGACCCATCGGGATAAAAGTGGGACGGATAGATTACTAGCGCGAATCCAGATCTCTTGCAGACACGTCATGCTGCCAATAATAGTGTGTTATTGTGGCTGAGGTGTTAACGTACCGAGCTGCGAAAGCGGCTACCCTATATGACATGCAGAATCGGATAGTACGATAGTATGTGAAAGTTACTAACATGCTCATGAACTTGTGACTAGTTGGTAACAGTCTCGGGAGATAGTCATAATTCTGTACACTAGGACAGCAAGTTCAAGAGCATCTCGCGAGATATGTATGCGAGACTCTGGCAAGATATTGGCAGCTAGAAGTTCGCATCTCTGGAAACTTTAATGCTACCCCAGAAGGGTGAACAGCAGAAATCAAAATGATCGTAAAAACGCGTGTAATACAGTGGGAATATCAAGGAACGAGTTAAGGGAAAAGTAGCGAAAAGAATACGATGCGTGTTGCTCGAGTCGGATGTGTAAGCAGAAGCCAGCATTTCAGATTTCGGAGGTGTATTATTTTTTCAAAGTGAGTTTTGTCCGACATACTTTGGAACATGTCGCGTGTGTTCAATGTTCCAGAGTAAATCTGACCTTCTCGAGTTGGATGTTTTTCTTTACCTTTTATGTGCAAGATTGTCTCCATGCTTAAGGTAGTCAGCCGATCGACAATGCAAGTAGCTGGCATACTTCTTATTTTCGCTGGTCTCTTCACGAAATGTGCCGCTGTATTAGCTTCGATACCTGATGCAGTGATAGGAGGAGTGCTTTGTATGGGACTAGCAATGATAACCGGTGTTGCATTCAGTAACTTGCAGGTAAGGGCGTGCGTAGATTTCGTTGTATATACTCCTGCTGTTAATGTGATCAATTACCACTTAAGAAAGTGGATCTTAGCCTGACTCGTAATACCACAATTATGGGGACGGCTCTGCTTTTGGGTGCTCTTGTGCCATTTCACTTTGAGCGCAATAGAGTTAATTTTGGTGAGGTCGCTCATTATCTTATTCTTCTGTGAAAATTTCTGGACTGGTTACTTTAAGCATCCTATCATTTTTAGGCATAAAAAGCATTGATGATTGCCTAAATATGTTGCTTCGCATTCGTATGCTCATCGCTGGACTTACCGCATTCGTTCTGGACAACACAGTATCAGGTTCTTTAAAGGCCGGCTTATTCATTCTTAATATTTAATCAGCTTAAAAAGTAACTTTATACGAAGATCGAATTTCAAAACGAGTTTTCCTACCGCCTAAGAACTTGGTTCATTGCGGAGGTTTGCGAGTTTTATGGGAGCTTGCATCGACAGTCAAACTAATAACACAAAAAGATTAAGCCGAGCATTGAAACCAATGACAAGGAGCGAAAAAAGTTTAAGAAAAATATCGCTACGAAAAAGTAGAAAAAAGCAGATGTCAGCACGGAAAGCATTACATCACATATTCATGCTAGAACGTAAGAAGCTTTACATGCTAAATGCTATGTGATTGTTATTAGTTTCGAAAACTTTAGAAAGTAGAAAGATTACATAGGAGACATTTTTAGGTTTATTCCTGGGATAGCAGAGAATGAAAGCTGCGCTTTTAATTTGTCTGCAGCATCCTTTTCTCCTCTATCCTAGAATATCTTACGCATTGTTGGACGAAAACTATTAACAAGCGCAAAGAGACTTCCAATGTCTTAATATTTAATCCAAGTCTGTGAATTTAGAAATTCTAGGCGCTACGAGAGAGCAGAGAGGGTTTGTGTGTAAGGACGCTGACGTGGAAGTATGCGGCGAAGAAGATGGTTATGCATTTCCTCTAATCATTCGAAGGTAGGCAACTGTACGAGTCTTAGTTTTTTTGCTACGTGAACCAAATCTGCTCACCTAATTTTTTTTCAGATTCCTGCTTCGTTACCCTATACTATGCAAGCTTCCATTTTTACCTTCAGAGAAAAGCCTTCTTTTTCCACATGAAGGAAGTGATAGCAAGAACTATTCATCCAGATTCTAGTCCAGCTCAAGGATCAAAATAAAAGATACTATAGTCTCCTAGTCGCCTACGAATATCCTAAGTTTGTCTGTAAACAACATTGTGTACATTGTGAGTGTCATAAAAATGGTGTTGCTGTGTGTGTACAGCATCGTATAATCATTTTTTATTTACCTTATGAGCTAAGCAATATTTCGGTGAGGAGATATTTGGTCTATCTCTTTTTCTTGATTGTGTCACCTAGAATAAGTCGAAGTCTATCCCCTGGTTTTCCTCGTTTTTTTCTATATTGTTTTGTGTATTAGATTGTGTTACGGTTCCACTGTTTAAATGTTACACTACTGGGTCCTTTTCCGTCGTTTCGCTTGACAGGCACACCATTGGATGTAATAAGTAAATGAATAAACAAGTAAATAAAAGCAGCACGGCTACACTCAATCAAAGTGTTATTTCAAGTAGTGTTCGACTTCGTAGCTCCAGCCAGGTGGTCGCACCCTTCAGTGGGAGATGAAAAGAGGTAAAAGACGATTTGGAGCCGACTGCTTGCGATTTATACGAATAATAACTTTACGCTACTTCTTCTATAGAAAGTACAGCATGCTATTTGTGTTGAGGGTCTCTTTTTCCTTCCATTACCAACACAGTAGGTTTCAGATGGGGTGTCAAAGGGAAGCAGGACGCGGTTACACGCGCAGAGACACGTAGACACCTATATACCTCACCTCCCCCTAATCCCCCGTGTTTTTAATGCCGTGTCAATTCTAGTGAGATGATTACATAGCAGTAAAATGCCACTATGATCCTTAGAGCGGGTGGGTCGGCTGCACTTAATCTGCTGCACTCACTTCCTCCCTGGCTACGTCTTGGTACCGCTTTTACGTTACATCTTGGCTTCATCGCTTTTTGTGCGTTGCGTTGTTAACAAGTCAATTCTTCGTAGAATTAACGGCGGGGCAGGTCTGAAAAGTTCGTATTTTTTTTTATCAAATACAAAATCATAGCTTCTGAGTAATTTTGTTGCAAGCCTATGTGGCGAAAGATAGTGCAGATGAATAAACTGCTTTGCAAGAAGACGTCTTTTGCGAGTGACGCGATATAGAACTTTTACTAAGCAGTCATCAGACTGCATTTCTGAATAATATAGGGAGGGCTAAACACAAAAAAAAACAAGGCTGAAATGTATGCGTACCTGCCTGACTAGTTGCACATGTGAACTAATTGTGACTAATTGTAACATAAGAGTAAAAAGTACCAGCAAAGTCAAATTCGCGTGACCGGTTAATTTCCGTCGTTCCTCCGTAAGCGCAAAGCCACGGCATTTCCTTAAGCAGTAGCTTCTGCATAGAAGAACCTCGATCAAGTGATATCGAAAATATGTAGAGCACTGTTTTTCCTTCGGTTGTCGCTTACTGTTAGCACTAAAGAAAGACTGCTCTAGAACAGCAACCCCACGATTTCTTGTATTTTGGCTAGTTGGATTATCAGATTCAAGCTGTGGCATTGTTGCGATCAGTTCTGCTCCTTACTTCTTAGCTCCTACACTCGAAGCTTTGTGAAGATGCAACCACTATATTCGTAGGTAACTGCTTCCTCTGCAAAACATATTTCGTGGCAAATACAATCATATTTCGTTGCAACAACCTCTATAATACGGCCAATATTATCAAAGTACAGAGGAGTGCTTTAGAGCCAAAAAATCTGTAACTAGAATGATAATATTAGTAGGTTGCAAACATAGCAACTACTAAAGCAAATAGCTAGAATCTATCTAGAAGCAGTATCTGCTCGAAGTAAGCAGTGGAAAAAAAGACCAGTTCGACTGCAAATAGCTGTCCAGAGTTTGTAGTCAACTCGTATACGGAGAGCGGTTTCGTTTGGTAGGTCTTTCAAGCTTAGTCTGGAGAAACGAATCCATTTCAACAATATGGGCTCCACGAATTGCAACAGAGGTGATAACAGCTTTAAAAGCACTAGACCAACCGAGCTTACTGGTTTTTCACACGCCGTCATTGGACGACTCTTCATTTTTTTCTGGCGTGCGCTCTTCTGCATTTTCTTTTGCTTGGGTTCTGTAAGTTGCTATTACATTGTAGAACATTGGAAATGTTGCGTGCAATTTAATGAACAGCGTGGGAATTTCGATCCAAGTTTCAGTTTTGCGACAGTTGCTATTACTTCCTTTACTTTGCCGCATTCTTTGTGATGTCCCTCCATGTCATTTTTTTTGCACTATGTGCTATCGGGAATATAGTGCTTGTGACGGAGTTGCTTGTTTTTTGGTAATTTTTGAATCACAATGAAAGATCCGTATTTATCGCCGACTATATAACAGAGATTGTGTTTCAATTGTAACAATTTATAAAGTCTTGCATGTTTGCTCACCACACCTCTACGTTTGGGAGACTTTCGCTTTACATGTTTGCTATATTGGGATCTGCAGGACCAATAGTGCTCGGCTGACAAACAACCCTTTTCTGCTGTCTCATTCAAAAAGAATCCAACTTCCTTACATATCTGCTGAACTTAAACCGTAAATTCGTGATCTTAAAAGCTTATATTCGACACCGAAACTAGCGAGTAACGTCTTCTTCTTCTGTGCCTAACACTTTTCTATCAAAGCGCCTTTATTTGGCCCCTGGCCTTCGCTAAAGGTATAAGGACATGTATTAGATCGAAAATGCACAAGTTTTGATCAGAGGGCGTTTAGGATAAGGGAGAACCATTCGGTTGTCTTCATCGGGCAGAAAGTTTCTTCGAAAAGGTCAACAGGTACTGCATTAACGTTAGTTTGAACTGTGCTAATACATTACTCTGTGGTGGAATGTGTCTCTCAAAAAGCGGTTCTCTGGGTTCTGTACAGTATGCCGGTACAGCGCGATTAAGTGTATGGAAATGAAATGGAAAACTAACCTCGCCCGTTCAGTTTATTGTTGTTCGCAGTTCACGTTTACTTCGAAATCTTCAGTATGACATGTGTTTGAATCAGAAATATATTGCCAGGAATGGCTCCTTTCTTCAAAATAATCTCTGAACTGTCTCTATCCAATTATGTGTTTTATCTAATTCATCGTATATCTAGCCTGCACCTACAATATTCTTCCATTCCTCTTTTGTTTGAAGAGTATGGGATCAGGAAAAATAGACAATCGCTCCGAGGAGCCACCGCTACATTTTACGGTCAATCAAGTACCTGGCATTGGAAGTTTGATTTTATTCGGTTTTCAGGTAAGCATTTTGTAAAGTGTGTGGATGAAGGATGCCGACTAACAGTACTTCAGAAATCATTCAACATTTTCGTTTGTGTCAAGGTCGTTAGTAAAATTTTCGTAAAAAGTGAAGTGCTATTAGTGCGATGCACTTGAAAGAACACAACGTTGATCCGTTATTTTTAAACTTGCATTATCGGACAAAAGGACTGTCAAACGAATTTTGAGGAGCTAAGGAAATTTCCACAACTTTGGGCAGTCTTTTCAGCAAATGATGATATCCATGTCCGCTCTTCTAGTAGTCCCTTTCCTCCAATCAAATGTTGTATGCGCTGGTTCTGCAACAACAGCACTCAGGTTTAAATTAAACTAGATTTTCGTGGAGCTTTTCATTGGATTTTTTTTCAGAGTAAGACTCATAGCAGCGTCATTCTTCATATCTGGAATAGCAACGATTCTGCAAACAACGCTTGGCTTAAGGTTCCGATTTTTATATAGAAATAGACTATTTAAAAAATGACAACACAGTCGGAAAAGTAGAGCAGGAGTAGTCCTTCCACAGACAAGCAGGTCATAGCTGTAACATGACCTATAGATAGAACACTCTTTTTTTCATTGCAGTAATATGTCTGACGGTCATTAAGAATAGATGAAAATACGACAGAGGTTACAAAATTTAGGCTAAAAATGGCGAGCTGAGCTTGCTTTATTAGAAGTGAAATCTAGATATAAAATCGTTCTTTGCCTAGTGAAGGAAATTAGAGCAAAAATTAGCTCAAAATAGCCGCAGCATGACCGAAAATAGAAATGAAGGACACTGAAGACAATGATAAATCACTACTTAGTAGCTTTTCTTGTAAAAATTTTAAGAAAGACTTTACTTGAGAAGAGATTCGGAGCTGATGAAGTAATTTTAAAAAACTCCTATGTAAACTTCGCTTCTGCAAATATGAATAAAAAACTGAACTCCTTATGCTCTGAGTGATTCTCGACGATAGAAAAATTAGCATAATCAAGGATTAATCGAAGTCACTCTGCATATTTAACTGTGCGAATAGTGAACTGCGACTCTTTCGTGTTATATTATGTGTTTTTTCCGCACTTTTTTCAGATTTCAAAGCAGGGTTATATCACTTAATTTGCTCTAATTATTGTAATTTATTATAATTTGTATGAGGCGATGTGGGACTTCACTAACAGTATGAACAGCTCGTCCGCGAAATTGTACATGTACTCGCGTCGTATGTTCTGGAGCTATTTTCTTCATTAAGAATGAGTTTGAGTGTAAAATGTCTTAATCGCAGTTCACTTTCAGGCCCTTTTTTAGAATCCACAAAAAACTGCGAGGTCGTTCTGAATGTGGTTGTTGCCTTTAAGAACTTTACAGCTGCTTCTAAAATGCTGAGTTAGCTAGTCACAGGGTGGCTCTACGTGAGCCTATTTTTAATTTTTTAAATGAATTAAGCACATGCATATCTCAGGCAGCAAACCTTAGTTTTGACTGAAGATACGCTTCTAGTGACAAGACTAATCTTGAAAAAGAAACATTTCCTGAAAATTCTTCTGCTGCACAACCCGGAATTAGAAGAGTCATTAAAGGAAAGCAAATTCAGTCGATCTAGACAATAAAAATTTCGGCTGTTCTGCTATATCCTGTTTTCTAGGCTGTGTATTTTACATGGACCGTCATATTCATTTCTTCCACCACTATTTGCGTTCGCAACTATGCCAGAAAACGAATGCTCTGCAAATATGACGACAGTTGTTCCTGAGGAAGAGTGGAGGTCCAGACTTTTAACGGTAAATCTCAACCTCAATAATAATATAAATAGCACGACGATTTCAACAAATTCAGATTCAAGGCAGCTTGGCTGTCTCTGTGCTGACAATCATAGCTCTGGGTGCGAGCGGTCTAGTCGGACATTTTGCAAAGCTTGTTGGACCTATTACGGTAACCCCGCTGCTTCTTTGGTTAGTTCTAGGGGTCCTACCAACATTGCACGAGAAGATGAATTTGCACTGGATCTCAATAGTGTAGGTGGTCTATAGTTAGAACTACTTGATCAAAACAAGTAAAAGATTTAGAACCCTCTGCATTCTAATTATTATGACAATTTTCCTTGAGAACGTGCGTTTACCTATACCATTCTACTCACTCAAAAAGAGAGGATGGCAAGTGACAAGGCAGCGCATCTTTGGGCAGTTTCCCGTAAGTTTGCCCTTCTGAAAGAAAGTGTGGTTCTTGGAACAGGTTCTACATTATAGTTTAGTACCTGATAGCAACTGGTTTTTCGTGGCTCGTCTGTTACCTGCTAACAGTTAGCGACATAGAGCCAAGAGGCGGTGAAGCGAGGACCGACAAAAACCACACAGTGGCTGTTCTAAAAGAATCTCCCTGGTTCCAAGTCCCTTACCCAGGTAGCAATTAAGACAGCTCTCAGCACTTCCTTTTTTCGGATATTTTTTCAGGACAATTTGGGTTGCCTCAAGTGTCGTTTGGTCTTATGCTGGGGTTCTTGGCGTCATGCGCTGCGTGCACTATGGAAAGCATAGGTGATTATCAAGCATGTGCAAGGGTAAGTTGCTTCAAAATCTAGTTGTTTTGAGGTTTTAGAGAAAAAAAAACAAACTAAAACATCACTTCTAGGTTTCCCGTCAGGGAAGTCCGCCATCTTCTTCGGTCAATCGTGCCATCATTTTTGAAGGTTTCTCAATTATATATTTCCTTATCACCTGCTCGCCGAATCGGCGTGTTTCAGGGGTTGGCAGTTTTTTAGCTGCAATCATAGGACTCGGAACAGGCGTAACCACATACGCTGAAAACATAGCATTAATGAATCTCACGAAGGTGACATTTTTTTCTCCATGCCAAAGAAGAATAAACTTTTGGAGAAACGGTTTGCTCATATAGACTCCTCGTTACGTTAGTCGGCTTGTTTTGGTAGTCAGCTACGGTTGATACTTTGTAACATGTGTTTAGGCTTCTGTCGTGAGTCTACTCCACTGAACTTTGATTTTTCGTGACATTTCCAATACAAGCAATACAAGATCACCTTCAGGTAGTCAGCCGATCGACCATGCAAGTAACCGGCGTATTTCTTATTTTCGCTGGTCTCTTCACGAAGTGTGCTGCTGTATTGGCTTCGATACCCGATGCAGTAGTAGGTGGAGTGCTCGGTATGGGACTTGCAATGATAACCGGTGTTGCAATCAGTAACTTACAGGTAAATAAACGCATAAAATCTCTGGACTTTCCTCTTCACTAGTGTAACCAATTATTGTTCAAGAAAGTAGATCTTAAACTGACTCGTAACACTACAATAATGGGCATGGCTATCTTACTGGGTGCTCTGGTACCCTATCATTTTGAACACAACAGAGTAAATTTTGGTGAGTTTATCCTCCATTTGCGTTTCCGTAAGAAGCTTAGAACCGAAATAATTTTAATTGATATCTTTTTAGGCATCAAAAGCATAGACGATTGCTTAAATATGTTACTGAGTATTCGTATGCTTATAGCTGGAATTACTGCATTCATTTTGGACAACACAGTTTCAGGTTTTTAAAAGATTTTACTTACTTCCTTTGATACTAAATACTAAGCCAAGCAAGCAGCTTAGGTATAATTATTTCACAGGTTCGCCACTGACTCTTCCGCAATGTCGAAAACTTATAGCGCTTTAAACCACAATTTTATGCTCTCGCGACAGGTCGCAGGCTTATTCAATTTTTAATTTCCGCGGGATTTTAGGTTAAAAGAAAGGCGGGGCAAAACATTAAGTTACTTATGGGTCCTGCTTTTCAGTTTCAGCTTTTAACAAATACAGACGATCCGATTTTGAAGAGATTTTAACGTACTGCAGTGCATAACATTGACTTCCATCACAGAAATGCGGGGTATTTGTAACCATTGTATACGAAGATAACGACGATTCAAAAACTCTTCCTCAGTGGTCTGTAATATAAAATCCAGTGTCCAGTGCCTCTCTCTCATGTTGCAAGCAAATTCAAAGAAGTGAATCCCGCTCTCAAATTAGCAAAGTTTTCAGTTTCGATTTAAACTTTGGTTTCTTTCGAGCAAAGATTATGATCCAGGTCCGGAATGGCCCGTACTTATGGGTCGAAGGTCAATGGTGGAGAAAAATCAATAACTGTGTATTGGGTATTTCGCTCCTCAGAGCTGAACAGTACGCTGAGTTCCAATAGCTCAAGTAGAACAGGAAAACGAACGTTAGGTCATTTACGTAGTAGAGGATTGCAGGTACTGGTAATAGCTGTAGATTTGATTAAGGCCCTATAGAGCAGCACATAGCAGCAGACAGACAGAGCAGCACATATTGAAAGATTATGCTTTGGATGTTCAAGCAGTTTGCTGTTGCTGTTACTCATAGGTTTCTTTTTTAAGCCCAATTTGACGCATTTCAAAAACTGTTGAAAGAGAACAAAAACCCCACTAGCTTCCCTTTTTGAATAACCTGCTATTTTTCCCCTATAACTAGAATTCCAGGTGCTACTAGAGAGCAGAGAGGGTTTGTGCTCAAGGATGCGGATGAGGAATTGCGCAAAGAAGAGGATGGCTACGCGTTTCCTCCAAGCATTCGCACGTAAGCGGCCATATGAGCCATGGGTTTCCTGCTTCATAGACGGCATTTGTTAGCTATTCATTTAGATTCCTACTTCGCCATCCCAAACTGTGCAGACTTCCGTTTTTACCTTCACAGAAAACTCTCCTTTCTTCAAGTGAAAACAATAGCAGGGTATAAATACGTGCACAACCTACTCCTGTTTAAGCTTTTAAAATTCACAGGCATTGAGTATCAGTATCGTCGTACGGATATCATGCATTCACCTTAATAACACAGATATCATGTATGCCATCAAAAAACTATTACTGCACGTGTATAATATGTACTATTTATTATCTGCAACAAATGCGATCACTGGTGTAGCCTTACTGCATACGGCATGCTTTAGAAAATACCAAGTACTTCTTTTCTTACTTGGCGTTCTTTTTATGTTAACACTAATGCAAGCATTTTTGTTGCGCTTTCTGCTTATTTTTATGACAAGCCCGTACAGCGGGACATTCTGAGCCTCTGAAGGAGAGGTGGGACACATTTTTCTTAATAAAGAAGAAGTTCCTTATTGGTTCTTATTTTGCTGTTTTAGTCGCCATTTCACAAATCTAGCGATAAAGTGCTGTAGAAAATGCAGGGTTTTTCACTTAATGTCTTGTCTACCTCATGAGGCAATCTCAGCTACCAGGTGGAGCCAAATCAGTTAGACCTATATTAATCCTTTGGGATGCGACTGAGTAAGCGCATTCTCGAGAGCTAAGGCGCTAATATAATTTTACCGAGAGAAACGAGCGCGAAAAGCCTTACCGGTATCGCCGCACATAATAGAAAAAATCAGTCAGTTGCAGTTCAATGGCGTGCTGCAGTGACCGAGAAAATAAGGTATTAGGCTTCGGTATCATTTGCTGATGATTGAGTCCCCTGTGTGCTGTAAATTAGGTTGGTAAAGCAGTGCCAACACATTTTATTCTTGTCGAAAACTCCTACATCTTAAATAAATCGTCATGTTCTTGTGATACGCGGGTGTCTACCCGTTCATTCGCTCGTCATTACGTTCATTTTAGTGGAGCATAAGCGCAATCTGTGTGGATATACTGTTTTTTACGCTGAGATCAGGAAAAACAATTTATAAACATCTGTAAATTTAAATAAATTTATCACCAAAGGCACATGAGTGAGCTCATATCATATCACTAATTCCGCTATAATCCTAAATAACAAAACTAATACTGCAATAAAGTAACGCGTGTATGAAGCTGACGAAGGCAGTCCGTCTAAGTAATCCAGTACCTGAAATTTTTTGGAATTTGGAACAAACTGACATACATTTAACGTCAGACTTTCTTTCCCTGAAAGTGAAAAGAAAGTCTCTCAGAGATTTTCGACTAATGACGACACGCAATTGTACTTGTTTCAGTTTTTGATTTTTTTGTTTAGGTATGTGAATTGGTAGATACTCTGAACAGTTTCAATTTTCAACGTTGAATGCCCAAATATGTCTCTGGAAACAATTTGTGAAAAGTGGCGTCCTTAAAGAAGGGTTGTATGGAGCACTTACTTTGAGCTGTTTGACAGAAGAGAGAACCAGTTGAAAACGTGGCGATTCGCTGAGCGAAAAGTAGTCCGAGAGTTTGTTGATGTATGGAGAGCATGCCTGTAAGTTTCATAATAGCAAGCATACAGCTACATTTGCTTGAATCTACGCTTACATAGAGCGCAACAAAGACTGGAAAATACATACTAGTCAGTAAAACGATGGTCTTAAATAGTGATATAACATAACAACAATAATCTTGGCCTTACTTTCTAATCTGACCACACGCGCTTTTTTCTTGCCGTTGCTATATTAATCATCTCGACTCAATCAACTACAGTACCTATATCAGCTATCAATACACAAAGTTTAATAGAAGATACTGCAGTCAGCTTGCCAGAAATGCATAGCTAGGGAGAAGAACAGATATTTTAAATGACCAATAAGGGCAATCCTCAGTTATTTTGCCTGATGTAAACGGTCGTTTGTTCTGTGTTTTACTTAGATACTTTATTACTAAGCTGCCGACTAATACGTTGGTTGTACACATACAGACCAACCAACTGTCCCCTATGAATCGCTGATACTCACAGCTCCATCTACGCGCATCATCTATTGATATGTTGGCTGACAAACAATACCAGTAACACCGGCCCCCCTCCCCCCTCCCGTTCTTAGCGATCAGTACATTTCTTCATATTTCAGCTATTTCTTATCCTGAGTTTTGCTATTGTAACCTCTGTTTCCCTTCGCTTGCCATTGTCCTTGCCCTTATATTCTTCTGTAATGTGTGCACACTTGTAGATAAAAATGTTAAAGCAGTAGAAAACCGAGAGGTCGGTCGTTAGTTCACACACCTTTTCGGCCCGTCCGGTATGCCACTGCATCTTTGTATGATTGAGAGCCTCGTTCTTCCCAAACCACTCCACTCTCATAAAAGCTGATCCGGGCTCACTCATTTCTGGCATCAAAACGATCCGGCACTGTAGACCCTGCAAAAGATAAGTACTACACATTTGCATCCGGAGTGTGTGATAACTTGTAGTAGTGATTACCTTTGGAAGTATTCGCTCAAAAGCAATCTGCAATCTGCTAGCTATATCTGTTGCAGCATTAGCGGAAAGGAATCCCGCTCGTTCCAACACATCCCGAGGTATTTCACTTCGGAGCATTTCAATATCGGTAAGTGAATAACCAGCCAAGAGGTATAGACCTGAATTTTGAGCGAGGATCAGTCAAGGAAATGTTCCAGAGGGTGAGTCAAAGGTAACTACGTATAAAAAACTGCAGTAAAAATTACATGTTCGATCAAAAGAATCTGAAAGAGACTTCCAGATATGCGGAATTTCTTGCAATTTCATAGTTAGGTAACCCTTCCTTACCAGGATAAACTTCAGGCATCTCCTCGGGCAGATCGCAGATGAATGTCCCAGATTCACAAAAACATGCACCGCGATCTCGAAGAAACAGTCTCTCGCCAAAATCTTGAAAAGATCCAGCGATGTGGTTTGCTTATTCGTAGGCTCTTAATAACTACTCTTACCAACAGATGTCAAAGGAGCCTCGCATCGTCCATCTTCCAAACAAGGCAGTCGCTCGCAGACCAGCTTATCTTCCTCTAGGCATTCACACCATGATGAGCATCTTCCGGACCAATCCACATACCTCTGAAGAGATGAGAATGTTAAGCTTAGCGCTAATAAGTCACAATTAGGTATCGTACTCTGATCACGGCACCAATATGAACGAAAATCTGTCGACCACTGGCATCCTTGGCGGTACACCCTTCTGAAATAGAAATGCCTCAGAAAGGGCTGTGCAAAAGAAATATGGGCCTAACCTGGTGGAGGTGGAGCATGTGTTATGAATGTCGTAGTGGTGGTAGGCAGAGGAGTAGTGGTGGTTACCCATGGAGGGGGAGGTTCCGTAGGAGCCAGCGGCGCCATCGTAGTTCGATGCTTGCTTTTTCGTCTACTGAAGACAGCGAAACATATAATAACCTGCTTTCTAATAAAAATAGTTCCAAGAAACTTCTAAGTGAAAATAGTTTCAAGTGTAATTGTTGACCCTGACGTAACAGTTAAAAAATTTCTTAAAAACACAAACATAATCAAAACAAATCCAAGGCTTTGGTTTTAAGTTATGTAGCTACTTCTAGTTACAACTAATAGAACTTATGGAGCGAAGCCGTCATGGGCGTACTGATTGTTATCACGGTTTAAACAATCCAATATTTTACCTGCATAAAGAAGAATCGCATACAAGTCACAAAATTTTATGCTACTTTCTATATTCATTACTTTAGTCTAAACCAAATGGAGAACTTAGAAAAATTCATCACTCTCAGAAAAACTGTCTACCTCTTTTGGGTATATTTATATTTACTGCGTTTAAAGCGCATGATTTTGAAGTGTTCTATGATAAATCGGAATCTCTCGCTACTGCGCAGGATAGGAGTACGGTTAATTAGAACTATGAACTACCCTCTACTACCTTCATCATGCTGAATTGGCCCATACCGTCTTTTCCAACTCTGTTCAACGTTATTTTCTTTAAAGTTAGTGCCTTCACTAGAGCACTTTTTGTGCATAAAGATTAAAGATTAAAGATCATCAAGTTATAGATGATACGTTAGCGCTCTAGTTTATCTATGATAAGCTCTTCGTGTGAGTATTGTGAATGAAAAATTCAAATAAATATTCGAATTCGAATCAATCAAAAATTCGAATACTGGACGCCCTGGTTGTCGAATAAAATTTGATAATTAAATTTTTTTAAAAATCAACCTTTGGATGTTTTTATTTTTAAATTTCCAGAATATGGACCCTTGAGTTATTAAAAAATTCGAACAATTGAATGGCGCTGCTTTCGAATTTTTCAAATTTTGAATATCCTAAAAACCTCTTTTACGGAAATTCTCGTATTTCGCGTATCGTAAAAACCCCACGCTCGATTTTTTTTTCATTTTTCGAATTTTCGAAAAAAAAACTTAATATTCGAATTTGTTCAAAATTTGGCTATCTAGAAATCACCGTACCGGAACAGCAGGTATCCGAACATTCGATTATTTTAATTCAAAAATGATGCCTTTACGCAAATTTGAATAAATGTCGGATAGTTTTTGACTCAAGCATTCGTTCATTTGAAAAAAAATGAAATTGCGGAATTCGCTCGCTCGAGGAAAATTTTCAAACAAATACACTCGATATTGGCTTATTCCAAATGCCTTTTCCGAATTTCTTTGGGAGAAAATCCAAGTGAACATATCCGACATTCATTCATTCGAAATTTACGAAGAAAAGTTTATCTAGGAGTAAAGTCAAGTACATACATAGATATACAAGTGAATGAATGGGGATGCACTAACCCCTCGCCGTGCCCAGAATGGTTCCTCCTATGCGGACTCCATGTCGTCTGCTTCGGTTCCGGCGTCGTCGTCGCTGCAGCTGTCCCTTCGCCGTTCTCCGTTATCACAGCACCCTTCCTGGTTGAGGAACCGCTTTCCCAGTCGGTCTCTTTCTCGCTTTTACTTTCTTCAGGCCCCGACCTCTCTTTCCAGTTGTTTTCCTTCGGTTTTGCTTCCTCTCTCCAGTGTTCGGCCTTGTACTGGTTCTTCTGCGGTGGTTCCTCTGCATTCTTCCACGACTGTCGCTCTTGGCCATATGTAACTCTGCGATCTCCTTCACCACTACCACCGGATCTGAGTATTTCTCGATTGTCTACCACGATTCTGGCCTTCTCTTGTCGATAGCCGGATGGATCCTGGAACTCAGATCTAAAAATCACATAGAAGAGCAGCAGTTTTTACTGACAACCTTGGCCGGAGCTGCCTCCTGGAGACTGGTTTCATAGACCCGGTTTGTCTCGATACTGGCAGTTTTAACGATAGGAGGCGTGTTATATCCCATGATCCGAGAATATTCCAGCATAGCTTTCTCTGAAAAGAAGGCAAAAAGGTTTTGGAGAAGCTGGGGACATATTCTAGCGCCTCGCCCAGCGCGTAGGCGTCCAAGAATGCATAAGATTTTCTGTCTAGTCATTCTGCCAAATTTCTCCCTTTCATGAACTAGAGAGGAACTCACCAATACAAGGGTTATTAGGAATCATAGTTCGTTGATGAGCCATACATTCGACGTCTGCTAGAGGGCAGTAGCACGGCTGTTCCAGGATTGTGGCCCTGAAGCAGTAACGTTAAGCTGTATAATAAGTCAACATATCGGTCTCACAAACAAAGAAATTAAGGGATTTAAAGAAAGCTCGGAGCAAGTTTTGCTATGAGAAATCGCGACATTACACCTAAAATTGTTCTTCAGAGTAATTTTCAAAATTTTCTAATGATATGTTTGCGTTCTACCGGAAAAAGTTAAGAGATGACCCTCAAACCCTTCGTCATTACCGCTTCTAATTATATGTATATCTCTCTCTATCTCTAACTCTCTTAGGCTTTCAATTATGATTATCGATTTAGTGATCAATGGATAAATAGTCAATCGATCGACTTCCTGGATGAGCTTTGATTACCAGCCATCCCATATGCTTCATGCACCTTTATGGAATTGGAAAATCAATTTATTAGTAGAGTATTGATTGATGGATCAACGTGGACTAATTTTCTGGATCGGCTTTCGATTACCTATCGATCCATTCCGATGTTGCTGAGCCCCTGTGAAGTCGGTAAAGTACCAATTTATAAGCCGATTATCGGTGAGGCTTTGATCAGTCGATCGATTTTCTTTTCTGAACCACCCTTCATTAGCTATCGGTCGACATAGTTCATATATCATGTGCCTGTCTTTATCCGTCATCGACTAGTGTGAGCATGTACCAATCGATCAATACCTGCCTCCAAGGAAAGCATAAAACAAAATACCGTCGTTTTAATATTTTTTATTTAGGTTATTTTAACCCTTAGAATACTTGCTGATTTATTGTAATCAATACTTGACCCAGACACCATCACTTTCCTTTCCAATGCAGAGCATTTTTCCTCTCTCTCTAGGCTCCACTTCACTTTGCAATCGGCACTGTCGCAGACCTATGGTAGGTAGCTCTACAGATAGTTGTACATATCGTATTACATTACAAACAGATGCGACTTTTGCGTTCAAGTGTTCTTGTAACCTTGGCATGAGATCAGTTCTTCCCAGAGAAAAGAATTCTAGAATCTTTACGTATGACGACCAAATTTACTACTGTTAGCATATGTAATACCTCGTGTATTTCTAATAGTAACTCGCCATGCTTGTGAGCTAACCTCGCATGCAAAATTGTCCTTCTGCATTCGTCCAGTGAAGTTTTGGTGCACTGATCGTGAGCAACGGGGCAGTTGGCTGAGAGTGAATGTCGAAGGTGCCTTCAAGAGATACTGTAGTCCTGAACTGACGTGCACTGTGATGGACTGGGCAACGTACCTACATCGATGATCCGTATCACATTTGCGTGCGGCTTCCGTGCAGGTCATCGCCGCTGAAGACATTGTATAGAGGCACTTTGGATAGAGCAATTCCTGAAACACCTTTCTATTTCAGGCTCACATTTGTGATTTATACTCAAGTGAATATTTTTGACCTTCAATAAACTCTTAATTTTCTCGAATCGAGATCGTTCTAAGAATCCCATTTCAAGTTTTGTAATGAAATAAATGATTACACCTTCAAAGTCATAAGATATCCTAACCACGAGCCATACTTACCACCTCCTCACGGAGTCAGCCAACATTCTACCCAGCTCTGTTCTTCTTCTTCCTTCGTTTACAGTCGGTTCATTGTGCTTTTGTTCGTAAATAAATTGCTCTTTTTCGTGTACTTTGAGCGTTTACAGGGTAAAGTCCCTGAGTATGCATCGAAATCGTCATTTTATTTATCCAAATTGATCGCCTACACTTTACCGTGTAGCTACACATTTTGTGAATAATTATTTTGATTGATACGGTTCCAGTAACCATACATATTTTTTATTTCTTCCAGTCACATAAACAGTGTGCTCCAAGTTAATTGATATTTTCGGCGGGAATAACAATCCTTTAAAATCTCGTAACAATTGGTATGCGTTCGAAACAACTATATTTGCAAACCATGTATTACATTAGTATGTATAACCTGATTTTTACCACATAATTCATATATCACATTTGATAAGCACTTTGTTTTTGGCTGCTTCCCCTGGGAGTTACTGATGAAAGGGTCGATGCTCAACGAGGTCGAGGAACTCTCACGGAAGTGAGGAAAACTCTCTGATAATGCTATTAAATTGTAATCTTCCTCTTCTTTATCGCTTTTTGTTTTCTTCCTTTCTTTTCCACACCATGTGGCTCCGGAAATAGAAAAGTATGTACTTTTGTTTTATATACTTATTTAGGTCGTTTGCGTACTAAACGACGAAGAAAAAACGGATGAGATTACGGGCATACTGTGTTCACTGAAAAAAAAACTAAAAAGTATGTTTGATGAAATTCTTCCCCGTAAGGAGCTGCTCAGCTCTTTTCTAGGTAAAAGAAAACCTCATCTCTGATTTCTTTTATTGGTCAGAAGACTTCAAAAGCCTCTGCTCCCCGCAATCTCTTTACCCCTGACATTGACTGGCTGCAGTGGAAAAACGCTGCAGAAACTGGCAAGTGACCAATTCTCGAAAGGCCTTTTATTAGCTTGAGTTAGAATTTCTCGTGTGCTCATCGGGCGACGCGCACTCTCCACCGAAGCCAATACGCCAATTCCAGCCCACCTAATAGACAATTAGGCAAAAGTCAAGTCGCCGTAAGTGGCGCAGTCGCCTAAGAGAACGACCAAAAACAGCAAGTGCCCCGCGGAAGTTCTCCTATTGGATTCCTTGGAAACTTCTGGAAACAATCAGTACGAGAGGATGTGGTACACACCTGTTGTTGAGCACATAACGAGTCGCCGGCTGAGCAGTGGCAGAACATCATCGATTCGACCAGGCTGAACGGCACGAAACGAGCGAAACGTTGGAGAGCCTAAAAAAGAGAAGTTTGTATTGAACAATGATCAAGCTTTGATCTAGAAGAAATCAGTGAACTTCTTCCTTTATTTCGTCTACAGTACTGTAAGCATGAATCTATATAAGATCCCGCCCCATATCTGGTAGTTCTACCGTTAATTTCACGCACAGGAGAAGATCTCAGATAGTTTCACGTCCAGTGTTTAGAGCTCTTTTTCTTCCCGCTATCGTACTATTCGAATTTCATAAAATTATTGCTAATGCCTTCGACATTAGCATAAAAGTGGGTTGATGGAGCACATTAAATAAATTCGTTGTCATGAAAAAGTAGAATACCAATGAAGCTAGTTTTTCTGTGATTGTATACGATTAACTTTTTCTGTCGTCCTACCCTCAACGATACCTAAGAGAGTTTTTTCTTGCATTTCCCTGAATGTTACGCTCTCTCGTATTACTTTTGTTTTTCTCAGGATTTTTAATAAATGGTTTTACAGAGCTCATTACGGCCCATAACTTTAGTAAAACAAATGTTCGTTCATTCTAGAAAGTCACCGCTGAGTGGTCGGCTGACAGCGCACTACCTCGTCTGATCGAGAATGCGGTGGAGTAATGTGCAGTTAAATGAAATAAGTGATTCAGAACCTTTTCATATATGAGGGCTTAAGTTTTGGCACCTGACGTTCGCTGAATAACTATTGTTTCGAGGTCTTTAGTCTTCAAAGTCTAGGTTTTCCCCCTTTATATCTATATTCATACAGTTTGCCCAAAGAACGCAGACTAGTGGGGTGGCGGGCGTATACAGTAGACGCCGAGATGCCGACTCGTCTGCCCCGTTGCCAATCGATAACGACAGCTGATAGCAGAGGCGAACGAGTCGGCATCTTGGCGCCTACTGTATACGCTCGCCGCACCCCTATTCTGCGTCTTTTGGACAAACTGTACATACGTCCGTATTTCAATGTCTTTTTTTCGCGAAACAAAAAGGCACAGTCCATTACGACAGTTCTAGCCCACTATGCTTTAACACCGAAACTATCATAAGACTATTTCCATGTTAACTGCTGCTGTTGGTGGTTTAGTATGTTGGCGACGAGGAAACCCCAGCCCCTTGATCTTTTCGCTTACGACTGTCACTGCACTCGTTTCTTAGCTTGCAGATATATGGGTTGTGTTGGAAGCGTTGCGCTCAATCGAATGTCTAGGAGCGTAGCTCAATTGAGGTCCACCGATTATTGCAACTTAGCAGTAAGATACAAAAGCCACAAAAGCCAAAAATAGATCGTGCGCCCCTTATATAGGCAGTGAGCGGGAGCATATTCGAAAATGCTATGAGAAAGTTCAAAGTACAACAGGGCACATTCGAACGCGCGTCAACATTCAAACTATGTACAAATCAATGGGGCTAACATCAGTTAGGATGACAATACACCAAGGAATTCGGCGGTCTTATCACAGGGTATTTACATGTGAGAGGTGGCAATGGAG
>KN550128.1:44391-58660 GCA_000797555.1 Oesophagostomum dentatum | reverse complement strand
AGTAGTCCTACCTATTACATGGATCTACTACTTGCCAGGCAAATGTTGTTTATAGTCCGTCGTGCTTTAATTATTCAAGTTTTTTTCTTAACTACAGTGAAGTTTTTTTCTTAACTACAGTGATAATGAGAGTAATTGAGTAGGTAAATTTAGCTTGCATAGTGGTTAGGTGCATAAATGCTGTAATTGCTGCTATTAGCGAATTATTTACTGAAAAACCATTAATCAAAAAAGTAATTATATCAATGCATCTTTTGGGCTGTTCTCGGCTAGACGACTCTAAATTTCTGTGAAGTTGAGTTTTTCGAGTTTCAGAGAGTAACGCCAAAAGTTTTTTCGTGAAAATTCCTGTCCTATGGTTTAAAACTGACGGATCACGGTTAATCGGAAATATCCGATTAACCGTGGTTAATAGCATTATAGGCGCGTGGGAGCTGCACTCGTCATGAATTAGAAACGTCCGTTTTTGTTGGTGAGAATTAATGCAGTCACTAATTATTGGGTGTTTTTTGAACGGTGGACTGAATTTGTCTCACCCTCGTCTTAATGTGACTTTTTAAGCTCTCCTTCTTCGGAAATTTTTCCGTCGTCGAATCCGGAATATGGTTGATAATAGCAAGTTAGCAGCCGAAAAAATTCTGATAAAATTTATTACACCGTGCACTTGAAAGAGATATCTTCTCCAACGAAGAATATACTATAATCAGCTGAATTAGCGCTTTCATTAAGGAGTATTGTTACAAAAGTGTAACCACTCAGATTTACTACTCGGACTATGCATATTTGTCCGCTCGCATCGATTGATGGTTCGAAACAGATAAATGACACAAGGGAGCATCTGCGCTTTCAAACGGTATATAGATTGGCCATTTTTGCTCTAGAAATCTTAGAGACTCTCCATCCCAAACTTGAGCATCAAAAAAGGACCAGGCTCATTCACCAGCCTAATACTTTGCCAGCAACTTCCAGAATCTGGAAATGAAACTCCCGAGTGCGACGCTTCCCTCAAATTACCAGTTCCATCATTTAAACACTATACAGCTTCATTTTTTCTGAAAAGCGGAAAATCAGTGAGCATTATGAGCGGCATTTTTAGCGCAGTGAGTAAGATAAATTGGCTGGAGGCGCTAGTGAGGGCTGTTTTTTATTGGGGCGATGGGTGAATCGAGAGCGTGAGTCACCGCGCGCTTCCTCAGTGATTCCAGTCGATTAGCTGTTGTTTATCGCAGCGGCGAATATCCTCATTTCTGATTCCAGCGCTGGATGAAAGACTATCTGGAACGCGTGGCGCATGCGAGACATTCGAAACGCGTGGGTTATTTGCTAGTTCTCACGCAGCAGTCATTGCTGGACACGCTTTTTAAAAGGTTTTCGGCCACGCGCACCGTTTGTTTTAGAATTTTGGTTATTTTAATGAATTATACCTCATATTTCTTCTGAAAATCTCTTTTCTAATTATCGGCATCCCTTCAAAGTATGGTGCTATAAGTTTTGCTTGTGCCTGTGGTTCTTATCGGCATTTACATACTTTTTTTGCAGCTTATCACATTTCTTTTGTCTTAGGACTTAAGAAAAGGTGAGCGTATGCTTTTTGCCAGATGTATGTAGTGCAGTGTTCTTGTCGCAGTAAAAAGCTACAAACATGCATAATGTCAGTATGGCTCGATGGATAGAAATAACTGCTTTTTTTTCAAATAGTCCTCTTATATGTCACAAAAATGAGGAGTTCGGAATACAGCATCATTCTTGTGCTCACAGTTTGTACGATTTGAAATTATTAATTTTTTTTAAAACAATTCAGTTGACACGGTGGAGATCTGTTGAAGTTCTTTAAAATGGTCAGACTTTTAAATAACTAAATTTAAAAATAAATAAATAAATAAATTGGGCGGATTCGAAAAGCTTTTACAGTATCCCATCTCTTAAAGTGGCGACCGAGTGCATCCTCGAAACCTTATGTACTGCAAAAACCTTTTCGAATCTGCTATTATAAGTTCTTCAGTATGTGAAGCTTTGTTCTATAAGGTACTTCGCTGTTCAAGAAATATCCCGGCATTCATTGAGTTTTCCATTTTGCGGGGAAATCGGCGTGGTCTGTGTCGTGCCGACAAGCTTACTCGAAAAATCTGATTCAGTAGCATAATGTATGTAATATAAACAAAGTGTGAGGTGTCATGAATAGTTCCCATTTAGTAGGCGTTCATACTCTAGCTGTTTTGGGTTTATTACCACTTGTATCTTTGCTTTTACGTCCTTTTTTACTGTGTTCTATTGAGTTTAACCGCCTTGGATAGTTATATCCACACAATCTTCTTAAACATTCCTTGTGGTTTGGATCACTTACTGGGAAGAAAATAAGTCCTGAAACAATGGATTTTTGTCAGCAGACTTCTAGATGTTAGGCAAAAGTTTATCTTAAAATCCTCGTTTTATTAGCCTTGTTCCATACATTTGTACGTTTGTACACATTTGTACAAGCTCCAGGTTGCTCCCCATGTCAGTTCCATAAGGCGTCGATTCCTAATCGGCCTTAATTTTGGTGCATGTCGGGGTAATCATTTCTGCACCTGGGTATAGTCTCCACACAGTTTCCATATCTGGGAAGCTTCTACCCGTTCTTGCGCCAGCTTGTTTTGGAGATTTAGCGGAAAATATTTACTTACAGAGTAGATGACCAAATGCCGGAGGTATTCTCTAATTTACACACATTATAATTCATCTGCAATCTTTGTTATCTTTCTATTTCTCTAATAAGGTATTATTCTTCAGTAGTTTAGTATTCCCTTAAAGTTTTTTTTTATGCGGCACACTCCTGCCATTCCACTTAGTGCTTATGTCCTTTTTTGCGATAATCCATCCATTAGAGCTCTGTTTTTTGCGTATTCATAATTCACGGAATAGTGGTTGGCAGAAATAGCTCGATCTGTTGCTTCAATCTTTGCCGCGTTGGCGTTTATCTCAAGGAGATCTCGCGCTTGTACGAGCATTGAATGTCATATAGCCGGGTAGCTGGTATTTTTGCATTTTCTTGGTTGGGGGATATTTTTGTCATTCACTGTAATCTAAATTCCAGTCAAGAAATTCTCAAAATTTTTATCGTTGGAATGATGTAGTTAAATGAATGCTTAACTAATCTCAGAAGAGTATGATAAAATAGGTATCCGTTCGTTACATTTTGCCGAAGTATTCCCTTCACGATTGTGACCCTTAAAAATATAGTTCAAGGTTCACTTGCTTTCCCAGTTTTTTTCAGCTTGTTTGATCGGTGATCGGTCTCGTTGAGTGCTGAGCAAATTTGCTGACTAGGTGATATCAAAACTACCGTTCCCGAAATCTATGCGACGCTACGATCGTCTCGTGAGCCCAGAGCTTACCAGCTTGTTTCCTTTCGAGCATAGGTGGAAAGGTCGGAGTCAGGTGCTCTAGGACCCATCACCCAAGTTTTGAGAAGCACTTTCACCCCTGCCTCGCCCATTGTCGACAGGTCAGCTTCTTTTTTACCCGGAAACCCTCCAGGACCTACCATACCCATCACCCTCTGACGAGCCAGATTTCCGGGTATTCCACCTATGCTTCCGAACTGCGAAATATTGTAGTTTTGTTAATGATTTATTTCAAGTGAAATTCATTTTTTTACGATTTGATTATTCTATAGCACAGTTCATAAATTCGACAGCTTTTTTTTAAAAGAATTCAAAGCCGGCGACTTCCTAGTAGTAAATTCGCCAGACTTTTTTTGCTCGTTGATTGAATCTGAGTTTTTATGGTCACTATAAATTGTAAATTCACTACCCAGTCGAAACGAGTTTTTATGTCACGATAGTTTTTTTTTCTGTTTCGCTCAACTGCAGCTTCAGAGCTGAAAATTCTTGTTTGCAAAGAGAATAGTCGCTCCGCCGATTCTGATCTTTTTTAAATGAATCTAAGTTCAGATGAAAATATTTTTCGCGTCTTTGCAAGTGTTGACTAAGTTAACGTTGATCCATCTTTCACAGTGTAATTTTCTAGGAGTGACTAATTCAAAAATGTGTACTGTGGTTTGCACTTAGGCGAATGTAGTAATTATCTTTGCGAGCAAACAGAGAAGTGTCTTTGCTATCGTTCAGAATTTTATGGTTATCGCTAAACTTTAGAATGATGCGAGATTTTTCTAACACGTGTTCGGCAGAAGTCTGTTGAGAATCTGAAGCGCCTAGTAATCAGCCTTTCTTCGGGATTCCTTTTCCTCCCTTTTGAAAGTATCCAAGTGATTACAAAACAGTTGAGATATTTCATTATTTCGTATTAAATCTCTTTCCCTAAATCTAATGTTTGCTGCGGAGCGGAGATAGCTCTTAGATTTGTAATTTGTCGCGATGGAATAGAACGAGTTGTTATGCAGGGTTTTATTAGCAGCCTATGAAGATGAAACTTGGCCTAGAACCAGTGGATGTGGTGGTTATTAGTCGTTATTGAATTTGCTCCACTTCTCCAGTTCTAGGCAACTTGTAGAGTTTTTGCTGTATATGGGTATTAGCTTGTTCTGACGGTGAATATACGAAGTAATCAGCTCAAGTTCCTTGATAAAATTTGTTGCATTGTTTTGGAATGTACTGAAAAAGGTTGTAGCACCCACTGAAACTGATCATAAATAGTTTTTAAAACCTTTAATGTTTTGTTTTCCGATTTCGAGAAGAGTAGAGTTGGAGCTTAAAGGTACGAAGCGCGAATTTCGTCCATTCACATTAAATCATAGGCTTTGTGAATTGGAATCTCTGATTTCGATAGTGTTTTCCTATGACCGTGTCCCAAACGGCCTAGCCCGGGCCACACGTGGCCCAATACAATTTGAAAGCCTTCAAAATAAACCACTTCAAGCGCTATTGCGTCAGTACTATTAGACAATGTCTTTTGGTCCTTAAAGCTTCACGTTACTTTTGCATAAGCCATACGTAGTGGCGGCACCAGCTCCCCCCCCCCACGAGAATGGGTCCGAAAATTTTTGAGAGTGGACTAGATGCCAGAAGAAAATTGAAAAAGGGATCAAATTTTGAAAATAATTTTACTATTGATTTGAAATATCGTTTTTTATTTTTAATGGTTTTAAAAATATTTTCAAAACTTTACAATCGATTTTTCCTTGGCCCCGCCCGCTTTCGGTCTGAGAGGGCACCCCACCGAAAAAAATTTCTGCGACCGCCACTGACCATACGATAGAAAGCATGGCTCGGGTCAGAGCGTTGCGTTACGCGTACGACCGCAGTATCCATTGCCATTTGGTTCATTTGACCCATTAATTCTATTTTTAAAGGTTTAAAACCCCGCCAAATCCCTTGGGTGCTTGAATTTATTATCAGTTCTACCATATGCGCCACACTCAGCAAGAATGTGTATAAAGTTGGTGGGACGATAAGGAACGGAACCATCATCATTCAGTAGGAAGGCGTAAGCTTTTGTGTATGTGAAGTTACGACATCATACATGTTCATGTTGTTTATTTTTGCTTCAAAATCACCAAAAATGGGGTATTCTTGGTGCAGATAGGCAAATTTCTGCACAGAAGCTTTTCTGCATGACTGTGTTACTGGTCCAGTGCATCTATAGAGCATACTCATAGAAAACACTATATTATTGGTAATTTTCGTGAAAAATTGAGTGAGACTTGCGACATCTTAATTCCGGATAAGCAAAGCCTAATCCTTTGCAATTTAGGAATTTTTTAAAATTAACTAGACATCTGTAGAATGCTGCTGGTCCCATTCGTTATCGTTCCACCAATTATATACACTTCCCTGCTCAAAAACAATGTCAATAAGCACTAGTGCCACGTTTTGCAATGTACATTTAATGATATATTTGTAAAATGGCTTCTCTTTTAAGACGCTTGTGTGCGTTGAAATGTTATTTGAGGACTGTTGCTGCTTAGAGTATGAATTAGCTGAGTCTGTGTGCTTATTATATTACTGTTATTTAATCTGTCGCTTAAAAATTTGGAAAAATGTACTTATTCAATTATCAATAATTTAATTATTATTTGATTATTATTTATTTCGTTATTTGAGGTCTATTTAATTTAAAAAATTAAATCTATTGTGCTTACTGTACTGTTGTGATTTAACCGACCCGCGTGATCTTTTCCCGCATCGCAAAAGGGCACACCCTCTGCAGCGAAGGCTCTGCTCGAGCCGTTAAAATGTCTCGCAAAGGCGATACGAGCGGATCGTTTCGGGTCGGCGCGTACGTCGCCTCTCGGCAGTAAAATATCTCAAGTTCACTTGATTGGCTGACCAGCGCCACCCCAAACGACACAATGCAATTTGCACTGCCCCTTGGCTCCCTTCATCGCACGCTATGTGGCGTTTTATAGCGAGAGCATGGCTATTTGGCACGAGTGCTAAGTGTCTATAAATGCTTAGCTACTCCATTTATAGATCAAGTAGCTTTTAGTGTTATTCTGTGATTTATAAGTGCTAACAGTGGTGTGAGCTGGAATAATCTTCTCAGATTGGGCTTATGCTTATCACTGATTACTAATCACGTCCATGAAAAGATAAGGATAGCATAATATCTCTTTCAAACACAGAACTTCGAAGAAGCGTCTTCACAGGATCATTTTTTTTTCAAGTTTACGCTGTTACTCAGCACTTTTTCAAATTCATTTTTTCTTTACTTGAGCAAATCGAGTAGTCGAATATCTACCAAAAGAGGGTTACCGATTTATGATGACTAGTTTTATCTCAGTCTATGGACCAGTTTGAAATTCTAGGCATAAAGATGGTTTTAAGGGTAGAAAACACATGAGCACTTGTTTTATCCTAAGCGTAGCATAAGATTCATTCGAACTAATCAGTGATTCGAAATTCGAGTCGAAGATCGCACAGAAATTTTCTAATTTCTCAAACTTACTAAAAGAGCTCTATATTAAGAATGCAAATAAATGAAATCGAGACATTTGAACTTCTTTTGCTGAGCAGTTTGTAAGGAGGGTTGATTCGAAATTATTTGAATACTGGATGTTCCGGAAATAATATTTTCCCGTTATTGTTAACGATGTGGTGATAACAGTAATGTTTCTGGGATAACAGGCTTCCAAGTGTCGATTTAGTACTAGGCACTTACTCAGGTGTTTCTGTTTCTTTGAATTTCCTAAAGCGAAAGCGAGTAATAATTTATTTTTCTGTTTTTTTTTTTATTCTAACAGGTCGAACAACTGCTGTTCCATTTTTATATCTCGAATTCCTAGCTTTCGTGTTACTGTTTTGATCTTAATCAGCTGTTCAACTTTTTTTCTCATAACTGAATTATTCCTGTATTTTTAACGCCAAAAAGAATCTTTGCTCTATTATTCTATATTTGGAATTTCTACTTATCTTTGAAAGATGGTTGGTAAGCTATGTTTTTTCTACTTTTAATCATCCAAGAGGCATTGATGCGTAATGTGGTGAATAGACACATAAAAATTGCTATTGAAAAACCATCATACGTTATCAATTTCAAGAAAATATTTTGCTTCATTAGGTATTATTAGCTTATTTCGTTTTCCATACAGAGATGTTTTCTGAAAAGTAGAATTTTCAAGTGTTTATTCTTCTCTTTTATTATGGCCCAGACTACGGTAGTAACTTTCCGTTCGCCTTATATCTCATCTCTATTTCATTCGGTTTCGCTGAATGGTGAGAATTTTTTTAAATGGAAATGAAATAGCTGATAAAGCATTTTCGTCGATTTTACATTGCCTAATATTTTGCTCCCTCTTTCACAGATACTTTTCCAACATTGCGGTTACTCGGTGGCATTAGAGACCATTTTTTCCCCTCACCCTTCGCTAGGTTGGCAACTAAGTTTTGCGACTTTAAGTTCATCGCTTCGTGGATAACTCGCCTTCTTTATCATCTTAAATGGATTTCCTATTCGATCTACACTCTCTCAGCTCTTTCCATCATTTTTTCTTTGTACTTCAAAAAATTTTTGTCAAGGTTTAGGGCTGGAGCGCGATAACGCATGACTGGAAGGCTCACCATTCTATTATTCCTTCTATTTCGCTTTGCATAAAAGTTTTAAAAATTTTCATTGTCAAGTTTAAAGCACTGGTCTGAGCTTTCTTTCGTCTACCCGACTGAAATCTACTTTAGCATCTAGCCAAGGCCAAGGCGACACCTAGATTTTTCTTATTGTTAGTCTCTGTTATTTTTTAAACGACCGAGTGACCTAAATTCCTCCAGACTCCAATAGGTAAATGAAATTAGATAAAATAATAATGGGTAAACCTAGATTCCTCCAAACCCTAATAGGTAATATGTCAAATTTGCCGCTAATAGTCTGCTTATGATGATAATGCTTGCCATTCTAATCGTTTCCTGCGTTTCTTGCTGATTTATGCTCGAAACCCTACATTTCCAAGAATCGTATGGTTTCCGCCTATAGCGTCATCAGAAAATACGCACTAGATCGTCATGCTCATGCCAGTCCGCGTAGGTCTTCGAATTTTTCCCGCTCCTGCTCGAGTAATGTTCTCCATAATCCAGAAGACATCATAAGAACCAATATAGGTAGTTTTATAGCATCGTGCGCTTTTTATATGCGAAATCCTAGCTTTGGCCCTAATCGATCCTCGTCTAAGAAATTTGCATCGATATTTCGCTTTCTTTTTGTAATTTACATTGCTGGTTTTGCCGTTCGACAGCGGAAATTTGACATCGCTTGCTCATTCGTCATAAGCACTAAATGCACTTAAGTGTGTTCTAACTCCGAAATAAATTTCAGCAGAAGCATGCTTTTGCAGTACGCATAGCGGATTCATTGAAAACATGTAGTTCTCCTTGTTCGATAAAATGAAAAAGCGAAATTTCATCCGATTCTATCTAATTCTCTCTTTCCATTAGATGGCTGGGAAATTTATCCAAGTGCCTCCCACTTATTTCGCAAGCTCCCATATACTTAGCTCAGAGTTCTTTGCTGCTGTCCATTCCTTTCACGAACAGAAATAGATGGTAGACTTGTTATTTTCGAAATATTTTTGAACCACAGCTTTTACTGGAGACATTGCAGTTTTCTGTGAAATAGTATTAGCGGATGCTAGCTATATAACAATAACTATGTGATAATAGCGTAACATTAAAAGTCAAATTTTTGGCTGATTTAGTACTGTATTCGAAAACGAATGTTATTATATGAAGGAGGATTTCCTTTCCTCAACTTTCTGAACTGGTAAAGTACTGTGAACAAGGTTTTCATTTGTAGGAAATTCCGGAAACCAAAAATCCTCTGAATTAGAGTCGAGTTTTCTTTCAAATTTTCGTTAGAATACAGGTTGGAGTAAGATTTTACACCTATAACAATCTACGAGGTGATTGTATGCTTTCATCTAGCTGCAAGTAGCGTCTTCCTAATTTTATGAAAGGTGGACCTAACCATGTGGATGCTGGAGGCTTTTTATGGCCGATTGTTTTAAATTTCTACTTCATGCATAGAGCAGTCCAGAGAGATGCAATTTTCTCATGTTTTTTTTAGCTAACTCTTCACATTCGAAATGTACTGTCTTCTTTGCTGACTAAGACCGGTGAGATGGGCGGGACCGGGACGCCGCATGTGTCCAAACTGGTGAAAATTAACTTACTTTTCGCTGTTTTAAGCACTTTGGACATGTGCAGGTGCCTGGCTCCGCTAATTTCACTGGTCCTAGTCCGCGGATGAGGGTGTGCTGGAGTCCGCGACAGTAAAATTCTAGAAACCTTGGTCTCCGAGGTCATATTTGAGCCGAAATCTCTGTTTGTTGCTCCATTCTATACGTCCTTTTTTTAAAAAATAAATTTGCAGTGAAAATCGCTTTGTCATAGTTCAGAAAATCGCTGGCATTATCTTTACTTTAACAAAGAAATTCTGAAAAAAAAAGAAACTGAGAAAGTTCCTAGCTGTTCCGCAAGGCTATTAAAATATCTGCAAATGCTTGAAATTGTGGTCTCTTGGCACACTTTTATAGCGCTTAATGGAAGTTCTTAAGAGTAATCAGCCATGCATTGCCCACTTTCATCATGCTAAGCGGCATGGTAGAAGAACAATTGCGTTCATTATTCTCACTTTTTCTTTTTCTTCATGTAGAACGCGAATGTCAGCGTTTTTGCGTGGACAGAGTGACTGCTAGCATATCCTATCCGCAGAAGTACACACTACAAGCCTGCGATGTCCTTTATCCAGGCAGTTGTGTGAAGAATGCACTGCATTTTCGTCCACACATTCATCTCACTAATTTTCAGATAGACTATCCAGACGTAGCGCAGATCGTCGGCGCTCCGTCATCTCCGCAACTGAAGCAGATGCGCAAGAGCGTGCACGCCATCGACGCCGACACACGCGCGATGCCGCCTCCGCCGATACCGCCCAGACCTCCGCGTCTGCCGCCGACGCGCGCGCCGCCACCGCCAGTTCCCCGCGGGCTGCCGAGGTATAATTAATACATGCAGCTGTATGCTAAGAGGGTAATATTGAGTGAGTACGTAGCCACTTCAGATCCTACCCAGTCGAGTTCCCCGTCGACGTACCCACCACGTCCTCCTTCGCCTCAGCTGCTGAGAACCATCGAAGCCAGGTGAAAATCTCAGTTTCGCAAAAATTTTGCTGTATCGAAATTTCCTCCTTAATTTTGCAATTTACTTAAACTTTGACACTCAAAAGCGTTGTAGCATTGATTTCTGAGATCTGGCTGAAATATTTCATCCAATGTTCTCTTTGAAGATGAGCAAACCATAGAACCCTTAGGTTTGAAAGCACAATTGCATCTCATCTTGTTGTTTGAGATTTTAGTATATTCGGATCCGGTTTATTATTCCTACTTCAGCGGTATATGAACAACCAACCAAAACAGTCAAAGAACCATATCTGAAGCTGGAATTGAAACCTATTCCATCCCACTACTGTTCACTCTTTCAATGATGTCCTATTTTCCTCTAAACAACTTATAAATGTAACATCCGAAGGAAGAATGCTGTCAAAATGCTTGCCTGCACAAAATTTACGAAGTCCTTTTCTTCTTAATCTACGCTGGCAATCTCATCGTCAGATATCAAAACTCCTGTTAGTTTGTAAGGAGATTCGGCAGGATTTTGGAGGATGTGAGAAAGTAGGAGAAGCCACTCCTTTACCAATACTGAAAACAAAATTTCTACCCTTTGAGAACGAGTCCTTCGCTAGTTCTAGCCTTTATTATCTATGCTTTTGTAGTCAGAGCTTCCAGCGATTGTATTTACGCTAAAATCTCAGAAATTGTTTCAGGCAGAACTGCGCCTTTAGTAGAGGCCAATGTGTTCCTTATTTCCTGCTAAATAACTTCAGCAGAGATTGCTACAGGGCAGATGTTCATTCGCTTCGAACTACCATCCCTGCCATAGTTCGTTTAAAAAATTCTTTGAAAACGTCAAAAGCAGCTCTAAGGTTCCGAAACAGCCTATGGTAGAATGTGGACGATTTTGCTATATTATGCTTTAGAAAGTTGTAGCTATTCATTACTCCTGCTGTTCCAAATTTCTTTAGGTAAACGCATTAACGTCAGTTGTTAATACCGGTGTCACTGATGCTTTAGGACATAGCTACTTTAGGTGCTAAAGGGAGGGGGTTTCTCTGCCGAACGGGAAGTCACGCTGCAATTTGGAAAAATTATGACTAGTGCTCAAATACTTTTTGTCGTCAGTTTATTTGCATATAAATTGCCTCTTTGCACATATTCTGCACTGTAGGTCAATTAATTTGAAATTATCGCACTATTTCCACACTCTTCTCGCGTTCGACACTTTTTGCACTCATGCTTGCTCGTAATTCAAGTAATTAATCATGTTAATTTGTTGCAATCCATTAACTCGAATGGAAGCCTTGCTTTCGCCTTTTCCAATTGCTTCGAAAAAGAAGACGGCGTTCCCTTTCATTAGTAGAGCTGCGCCTGCAATTCGTGCTCTCTTCCCCGCTTTTCGCTGTCAAAAATTGGGTCGAGGATATTTTATTGGTGTTTAGGGAAATTCTTGATTGAATTCTTTATCTTCTTTGTTCTCCATTCTTTGTTTAAGCGCAGATTTTTCTTTTGCAAAAACACCATAGGTTTTTATTAGCGTTTTGGAAATTTTTTATGGGAAATTACCATGAATGCAAATGTTTTCTCTTTTCTATATTTCTACCCAAATCGTTCTTCCTTTTTCCTTAAAAACATTTTTTTCGACATCTCCCCTTGACAAAAGTTGTTGATATTTCTCTGCGGTGTATTATTGCACCGCGCTGCCACTTCGCAATGACGGTGAAAATTGGCGTGCACGATGTTTTTCACCTTGAGTTTCGATTTGATGGGTTCGGTTTCTGGATGGAAATCGCCGGGCAATTTTCACGGGTTTTCCGAAGGCTATTATGCTCGCTTCCAGCACCTCATAACAAGAAAAATACCCGTATTCTTATCCCGCTGCTCAAAAAGTTTTCGTTGATTTGCAATCCTTTTCTATGACAGCTTTCTCTACTCATGCCACTTGCTCACAACTGTTATGCTAATTATTGTAAACTAGCTGTTTTTCGAATGCTTTTTGAATTTTCGCCGAAGATCCTCTTTACTTTTTGGTGCAGCAGCTGACAAATAGCACTTATTGCAATTACCTCGCTTTGCAACTCCTGTTTCTGTCTTGGATCCTCTATATTATGGGGAGTAAAGTTCGAGTATAATGAGCCTGACTGGTAAATCTGATCCTTTAAGGTATATCTGAATGGATTAATGTCTGACGAAGATACTCTGGTTCGGGTAAAGCATCGTCGAGAAAAGAGCAATTCCATCGGGAATGTGGGCAGTGGAGCGGCTCGCCGTCTTCGCGTCAGAAGGTGAGCGATTTTCCACAGATGTCATCTTTTCGGAGATCTGGAATTGGAATTCATCTTATTTAAATTGGTTTCCCAGTCCATTTCTTTCATGCTCATAGAAAATACATTCAAATTTTTGTGGATTTTTTGCGAGTTTCAAAGTCATCCTCCTGCTTCCTTTCCTTTGGTTCATATTAACTACTACATGTTATGGACTTTAGTACCGCTTCTTCAACCACCACCGAAGGAGATGACGCCAGTGGCAGCGCTGGAGCAGAAGCCGTGGATTCAGAAGAGGAAGACGATGACGGATCCTGTCCCTCTCACGAGAGCTTTGTCGATCTCAAAGACTCGGTCCGAGAATGCCTCGAAAAGGAGCCGAGCGAGCGAAATGCGGAAGATTTAGCGGTTTTATTGGTGAGCTCCCAAGATCGTTTTCGTGCTCAATTAGTCGAGTAACGATTTCCGTCACATTGATTTTGGTCGGCTTTGTAGGATTTTATGCAACATATGTCTTCATTCGCCTCGCTGCCAATGTCTATAAAACGACAACTGTGTCTGAAGATGGTTTTTGCTGTAGTTAACGACGCAGGAACAGTTGTAATGCATCACAATGAGAAGCTGGATGCTTGGTTAGTTTGACTCTACTTAAATTTCATTTTGTTAATTGACAATGTTTGACGGAAGCTTCTCGCTAATGAAGAATTTTTGGGCTCTTGTTAGCTACTGCTGCGATTCGGCAGTATTAGGAAGAGATAACCATATGCGTTACATTTTTGCTAGAAAGAAGTTTTCCCTCCATCCTTCCTTCTGGCTTCCTTGTTGCTGGCTTTGTATAGTACACATTGTGGTCATAAATCTTTCGGGACCTGTTTCCTGCTTCGTGGATGAATTAGGCAGACTCAGGGCTTCATCTGTTTCCCTTTCTTTGCATAAAGTACTAGGAAACTCCATTCGCTTTTCTCTGACTGGTTTAACTTTGTAGAAGCATTTTTACGTCACAGCATGAAATGTCTTGACTTCAATTACATCACTGTCTTCAGGGTCTTCTATACCACTCCCCCTCCCCTTACCTCCTTCCACTTTATTACTATTGGACCACAATGTTCACTACTAGACCAAAATGTGCCTTCGTGATTACCTTCATTAAAACCGCCTTTTCCAGGTCAGTAATAGTGAACGGGCTCGTCGAAGTGGTGAAGCCGAATGGAGAAAGAGTCGAGTATAAACTAGGCGATTCGTTCGGCGCGGAACCCAACCCGGCTGTCCAGTATCATGTTGGCGAAATGCGCACCATGGTGGATGACTGTGAATTTGTCCTCGTCGAGCACAAGGTCTGTCATTGGAACTATTTCGAAGAATATAAGAGTTAGAGGCAGGAGTGGAGTCCTTGACGGTTTAGGATTTCTGCTCGATAATGTCAACCATCGGCGAACACATCGAGAAAGATCGTGACGGGTTAACTGGT
>KN550128.1:20813-31305 GCA_000797555.1 Oesophagostomum dentatum | reverse complement strand
ATTACGTGTATGATACTTATTACTTCCAACGGGGCGGGTCCTGCGATTTCGCCCCCTTTCCGCGCGAATCGATCTCGTCTGCAGCACACACGCTGGAGTGCAGGTCCCGCGGCCGAGATTACTTCGCACGGCAAGGGTGCGACATCGCGAGATCCGCCCCATTGACAGTAAAAAGTCACGCACCCCTCGCGCACTCTGCAAGGGGCTTAATCCGCCTGAAAGGGTGTGTATGTGAGTAACGTATGTATTATCTCGAAACCAAGGGTCAGCAGAAGTGTGATTTGAATTCAGGGAGATATAAACGAATATATTATCGTCTCCCCTAGTCAAGTGTAACTGCACAACAGGAATATGCGTTAAGCTTAACCACAGCATGGCCGTTTCATCGAAATGCCAGAGAAGTCAATGTGCAGCGTCGCGCGTTACATTTTTTGTGCAGTTGAAGCTGACTCGACGAGATGGCACCTTCAAACTACTGGAATCATCGGCATGAGTTGGTTCCGGTCAAGCTAGGCCTGTAAAGTGGAAAAGATTCAGAAAAAGCTTCATGTGTAACTCGGGCAAAGCGCCGGATCTTCTCATCTTTAACGTGGCAGCTGAAGAGCAAATCTTTCTCTTTCTACCAAACCAGAAGATATCAAGAAACCAGAATGTGTAGTACGAAAAAAGATACAGTGATTTTCATATCCTCTAAAAAAATTGCCTCTGACTGAAAATGAGAAGAATGTGGAAGGGAGTGCGCTCGAACGCCAGTAAACTACGTGAGCATCGTTCTAGCGAGTGAAATGTGGACACGCTTTGCGGTTCGGCCACGGCGAGCGGGGCTGATTATCGGAATTCAGTGCACTCTGAGTAGGGCGCAGCAGTAGCTGGAAAACCCATTCCCAGGAACTAAGTCTCCCATCAGAATTAGACGACCAACTGCGAAGTCCTCCAGATCCAATCGCCAATACGCCAATAGTCCTGACGTGTTTGAACAGGCAGTGTTAGTTATACAAGTTCAAACAAGTTCGTGCACCTTGGAATGGGGCTGTGGTATTGGGGATCCGCCGCTCAAAATTTTATTGAATATTTTAAGAAACAGAGGAAGTGATTTGCGGAGCTGTAGTATGTGTAAGACGCAGTAGCACCCCAAGATGAACCTTGCAAAGTATTATCCTTCGTTTTGGTTTCTCTGCCTTCATTTTTGGAAAAGATGCTTCCAGCTGGGAACGCGTTGGAAAATTTCCGGGTTTTATCCAACAGAGTGCTTCTTTTTCTAATACGAAGACACAAAAACTAAAACGAATGTTTTCTTTTCTGTGGTTTAAACTAGGAGAAAAAGTGCATCTGTACCACAAATCGTGAGGATAAATATTCAGTATAGAAGGAGAAAAACATGTTTTTGTATTGCAGCTTAGAGCATCGATTAAGCTAACAGACTGAACTGAAACTTTACGCCATCCTCTTTCGTTCTGGGGCATTCCCTTCTCTCTAAAGCGTCCCTGCAGTACGAAAAATACTGGTAGAAAAATTTGGCCACATCATGGACCACACTACTAAGTTTCCCACTTTTCCATGAAAGCTATTAAGTCCTATTGGATTTTTTCCAACCCTAGCTGCGCCTTGACTCTGAGAAAGAAAATGTTCGGTCATAGTTAGATGGACTCCATTCGACACGCATCACAACTGCGGAGAAAAGACGTTTTTGCAGTCAAACGATGTCCGACCGTGTCGGATTGGTTCAAAGAACCGAAAAGGAAGTCGCACTCGTGAGCATTACTATTCCTGCGGCCGTGTCATTCTATGATAACACTGATAATCACTTCGAGCTTCGTGGCGAAACCGGAGGGCGTATCTACATCACATTGTAGGGTTCCATTAGAACCTTTTGCTTAGGTTCACTAGAGCTGCTCACGAGTGCAAACTCTACGTCCGTGTTTTGCTACGTTTTTCCTCCGTCATCGGACGACGACGACGAGCAGCTCTCGATGCATACTGATTGTCGGCAACCGGATCGATACGCACTAAATACACCCCATCGTCGTCGTTTGACGACGAAGTAAGAACGTAGCATTTGGTGAGGGCCAGAGCGAAACCGTCGCCGTCGGCCGTCATTTGGCCGACATTACGTACTTGACTCGTTTTCGACGTCTAAAATTGACATCTGGGGGGAACCATTTTTCGCGTTTTTTCATGTCTGTTAAAAATTCTGGACATTCTGGGCTTCTGTAGAAATTAATGGTTTAGACTTGTATTCGTGGGTCGTTACGTAACAGAGATTGAAGTACACTTTGAAAGTGAAATAGAAGTTTTTAACTAAAAGCTTTTAAAATGACAGCAGGATTAGTTATTAAAAATCAGAAAACATAGGGAAGAATTATTAGGGACTATAAACTGCATTAAGGAGGAGACGCCTAATCAAAAAGTGAAATAAAACGGAATTCTCAACGTAATTCGGTTGCTGTCAGCTGTTTTTTTTCCTCCTTCTGCGATGTTGATTTTCTCGCTTTAGTTATTTCTGCAGGCTCTTCGGATTTAAAAAAGAACGGCAAAAAATTGAACTGATGTACCGCCAGTTGTTTTTCTTTACAATTAGAGTGAAGATCGTGAATAGATTAGAAAAGCTGAACTAATACTGGTGGAAGAGGAAGGCGCTAAATATCGACTCTGATATTTAACTGATCCATTATTTCTTTGACTATTGTTGCACGCTAAGCTAATTCCTAGAAGAGTTTGTCCAAAGGACGCAGACTAGTGATGCGGCGTGCGCATACGGTAGGAGGCGAGATGCCGACTTGTCTACGCGCTGCCAATCGATAACGACAGCTGGCAGGAGCGTGCAGACGAGTCGACATCTCGCCCCTACCGCATGCGCCCGTCACATTACTAGTCTGCGTCCTCTGAACATCTTGTACGTCTGGCTTGTATGGTAGATTCTGCATGGTCAGTGAAGAGCAGAAAGTTACAAAAAAAAGCTCAAAAATAAGAAAAAGGCTTGGCAGTCAGGGTGCTATTGTACCATCGACGGAGGTTACCTTTAGCGACGTTTTTACTTCATCACTGGACAACAACGACGGGTTGTGTTCGGTGCATATCGATCGTGCGCGACATGGCGATCGATACGCACCGAATTCACCCCGTAGTCGTCGTCCAGCGATGGAACAAAGGCGTTGTTTTTGCCGAACGGAGAGAGTAGCTGTTTTGCGAAATGAATTTCAGCTGTCGCTGGATTTTCCATAGTATTTGATTTTATCTCGTTGAAGGGTCTTTACACTTCGAGATATCTAAATTGGAATGGCGTTCCGTGTTCCTCGTTTGAATTTAAAGAAGACTCTGCTGTTTGTCTGCGATATGCAGGAGAAGTTCAGGTACGTACAGTACTTTCGTGGGACTTCCGACGGGCGGGGTCTAACGTGGGCTGCAGACAATGCGCACCGTTCACGTCGCATTCTACTGTCTCCTCAAGTAGTCTGCGAACGCACAAAGTGGGCGGGGCCGGCAATCGATCGGCCGCCGAGCATGTCCTGCAGGTAGTCCTACGAAAGGACTATAAACATTTTTAATGGTCATAGATTTAGCTTACACTCAGTTTATCTCGCTGTTTCCGAACATTGGGAGATTTTTCTAAGTCGAAGCTTCGGCAGGAATTTCTGTTCTATTATACATACAGTCTGTCCGCGCCAGTCTATCCGATCGCGCGGTCTGCGTATTGAGGCATGCGGCAGGATGGCGGGTGCTCTGCCCGCTTCAATCAATAACGGCGGTTGCCGGCTACTTTTGGCGAACAGGCAGGGGACCCGCCATCTCGCCACATGCCTCATATGCAAACCGCGCGATCGGGCATACTGACCCGGACAGACTATAGTACTGAATTCACAGTTGGGTTGCTCATTTTGGTCGCCGAACGCTGATGTGTAACACAGTCATCGTCCTGTGGTTAGTCACTCCGTAGAAACCTAGGTTAGAACTTCTAACTGTAATGCTTGCATGTTCAAGTCTAAGCTTCGGCCCCTGTTTGAAATCGCTGTTACAGGTTCAGGTATAGGCTACGGACTATCTGAACAGTACTAAGAAACTTGGGGTCGGGTATCATGGATTCTTTTACAGCGTGGTAAGAAGACGCGTTTTTAGCAGTCTCCATCGCCTACGCACTTTTATCTGTTAGGTTGGTGCAAAACTTTTGAGCCTTTTTCGAAATTCTGTCTTTAACACTTGCAAATCTTATCAGAGCAAGCATATGAAACGGCTTGGACAGTTTTCGAAAGCGCAAATCTCTAGCGATAGAATTTTAACAAGCAGCTGCTGAAGCTGCGCTATTCGAAGAGACAAACGAGATAATCTTCAAATTTTTGGGGGAAATGAATCCACTTTCAGCAGATTTTTCCTCCACATAAGCAAGTTAGTCTAGGCATCAAATAAGGCATGTCATAGAGGGAGATTAGCTCTGTAAAAAAGCGAAATCCATTTGCTCTAGCTTTACTGTTCCAGATTTTAGGTAACATTTTCGGAAAAAAAGTACATTAGAAGCGGGCTGACTTGTAGCAATTTTCAAGTTTTTTTTTCAACTCTTATGCTGAAAATTGGTAAATATAAGCGCTTACTCTAGAAATCTTAGAGAAAACCCGTCCGTAATTTGAGCATCAAAAGAGATCAGGGCCCATATTCATAAAGGGAGTTCGAAAGTCCAAACGGTTTGGAACTTTTTAAGAGCAATTTTCTGAAGTAGCTTCTTCCACCTTTTACTCGTTCTTGTGCAGCCGAATCAAAAGTAGAGCCTGTGTTAGCAGGAAACTTCTTGAAAGTGCACTTCCAAATGAATTCGGACTCCAAACGGTTTTATGAATATGGGCCAGGACTTATGCATCAATCTAATATAATTCTTTCAGCTTTGAGCTGGTTTATAAAAACAGTAAAAGGTTTTACTTTTGGGAGCAAACGCAGCTGACTAGCCAGAGGCTATATTCTAAAAAGTTCGTTTTAGTTCTTGTTTTTAGCAAAACGAACAAATTTTTCCCGGAGATTGCCCAAACTGCAAAACGGGTAATTGACACTGCAAAGATCCTCGATGTTCCAATTATCGTTACCGAACAATATCCCCAGCGCCTTGGATCAACGGTGAAGGAGCTTGGATTGGATGACAGTATCCGCCGATATGAGAAAACACAAGTAAATTGAAATGTTCGTCCCTAGATAGCTAATGTTCACTAACCCTTACTAAGTTACTCCAGTTTTGTTTCAGTTTTCGATGTGCGTCCCGGATGTGGTTTCACGTTTGAAAGACAAGGAAAGCGTTGTTCTTGTGGGACTAGAAGCCCACGTGTGTATTTTGCATACAGCTTACGCTCTTCTGGAGAGGGGTGTGGATGTTCACGTTGTGGCTGATGCGGTGACTGCAAGGACGCTTGTTGATAGGTGGGCGGCGCAAGCACTGATGTAGGCTCAGCGTTCAAAGCCTAGAATATCGTGCGTTTGCAGAAAATTTGGATTCAAGCAGATGGAACGCGCCGGAGCCGTCCTCACTACATCTGAATGTGTGATTCTGGGACTACTCAAGGATGCTGCACATCCCAAATTCAAGGAAGTACAGAAGCTCATAATGGATGTTGCACCGGATTCTGGGTTGCTTGACATGTAAATTTTTGTGTATTTTTATTTAATTCCTTACATACCTCTACTGTAAGATGCGTGTACTCTCTGAACACAAGCAGGTGTTGTACGAGGTAGATAGAACATTGCATTACCGGAATCTGCTCAAGTTTTATTTTCTCACTTCTGGGTTGATAGTTTGACGTACATCGTCTGGGTTATGGTGTTTGAATAAAGTTTTATAAACTGAACTGCTTCTATAATCTTCAGAATCAGTCTTGCTTCTGATATATTTTTGAATTATACCGGTATTTTCAGTATACCTTTTTATTCCACGTTATAACCGTGAAATTTCCAGTCGTCGTGTTGTTGTGTTGTTTTTGGTTTGAAGCGATCTCTTCTGAGCTTAAGCCTCAAGAACTCTATTCAACTAAGAACACAAAGGTCGTCCCTTCACATCAATTTTGATTAGAAAACTTTTCGGGTCCTCATAAAATCATACTCCTTTGGTACTTCAGCACGTTCTTGGTGCTTTCTAGGCTGTGCTATGGCAGATATACGGGAGAAGGTCATCATCTCAGACTCACCTCAAAACTCGCGCATGTAGTTTGGAATTTGACATTCTGAGAAAGGATAGCATGCGCTTTCTATTTGCTAGCTCGCGGATTCAAACTCCTTCCAAAAGCAATGGTCTCACGAGCAGTAGTGGTTTATGTACCCTCTGTTTTGAAATCGAGGCCGATTCTGAGCCGCGCGCGCGCGAGACCAAATTGACCATGGAGCAGAGGCCGATCAACTATTTCCGCTTCTATTTGAGCAAGAAGATGAGCCTTAGTACAATCAATATAATCCTAAGCATAGATAGCAATGAGAAAAAATAGAAAAAGTCGACTTCTAACCGAAACTACAGCAAAACGAGCTGTTTGCCCTCTGCTCCATTGTCAGTCTGAACGCGCGCGCGACCCAGAATCAGCCTCGATTTCAGAACAGAGGGTACTTACGTGACACACGTTCTTCCGCTGCGCGTATGTACGCTCCCAAGGCCAGGAACCGTGGGAGACCTGGGGCCGTATTCATTATTGCATTCAACCCGAGGTAAGCGAGGGAACGCCCAAAACTTACCCCGAAACCAGTACTCTCCGAGGGTAAATTGCGGGCGTTTCCCTGCTTACCCCGGGGTAAATGCGATGATGAATACGGCCCCTGGCAGAAGTGGGGCAAAGACATCGTCTAACAAGGCAGCACAGCTTGTTAGACTGAGATTCCCTATGGGCACTACACCTACCGCGTTGTGCTAAACTTAGCGAAGAAAGTTACCAAACAGCACCAGTAACCACTTTCAACGATTTTTAAAAGAAATATATCCTTCACGTCCTTCGCAGTTCGTCTTTTGAAGTCATCTAATTTCAGATGTTTTTAGCCTCAAAAATGTCACGTCATGCAGTTCCCCGCCTTGATCTTGGAAAGGTGCTTCTGTTCGTATGCGATATGGAAGAAAAGTATCGGTGGGTAGTTATTTGATTCACTTATTTTTTTAAAATATTGGCACTGTTCCACTTTTCATACCTGCAAATCTCCAAGAACGAAACGTTCACAGGAAATTCATCTAGGGCGCTGTAAGTAGTTACGTGGGTATGGTAGGAGTGCAGTAAAGGGTGACCTGACGAGTAGTAACTCATTATTTTCGTGGAAGCATCTTACCATACTGTGAAGCTGACAAGTCAGTGCACACTGTGTGCGTTATGCAGTTGCAGGAGTAGCTGCTTGTATGGGAAGTGAGCGGCTTTTTTGAAGATCTGTACGACCCTGGGCATTGCTTTGTACAGGTTCAAAACTGACGGATGCGCTGAGGCTTAGTCTCCTTAGCGCATCCGTCAGTTTTCAGTTCTGCCATTTTCAAGATAACCATAATAGTCAGGACCTCCGTGCATGTATTTGCCGCGTACGCGGGGTGAATCAGTTTTCCGTCTTCGCTGTGAAGTTTTCGGTTGAGAATACGTACTCAGCAGTGGCGGTCACAGAAATTTTTTTCGGGGGTGGCGGGGCTGGGGGCGGAGCCAGGCCAAAGAAATTAGATTGTAAATTTTTCAAAAAATATTTCGTTTCGACGCGAATATTTAATTTGGCCGATTTTTTGAAAAATGTGGCAAGATCCATGTTTTATATATAGAAGGATTACAAGGATGTCTATCCACATATTATCCTTTATGGGTCCGAGACTATTCATCATTCAGCAGAACAAGAGCTCCCAATGACCCACTGGCTATCCCCTCCAACCGCTCATCCGCCCTCGCTCTCTCTCTCTCCCCTCGATCGATCCGAGCATTTTACTGTAGGCAGAAATAGAGCGTTTTCGACAACTGGTTAGCCTCCCCCCTCTGTTCATTCCGCTGAGACGACCGCCCGTCGTTCCAAGTAAACTTCGGGCTTGAATGGTAGACTCTGCAGGGCCAGTAAGGAAGCGAAAATCACAAAAATCACCTCGAAAACCAGGGAGCTCGGCAACGTAAGCCAGATCGCGTGTCCCTGCTGCCACTGATGGACGGTCGCCTCTGCTCGACTCAGTGTTTATAGTTAAGGTCACTCTTTAAACATGAATGTCATTTTCAGTCAGTCAAACAACTCGACTAACCAAGAATAGTAATAGAGTTTTAACAAGGAAAGTACTGAAGTTTGTGAGTATTAAGTGTGGACTAGTGCCTCTTAAATGAGTTTTAGAAAAGTGTTGAGCTTCTGAAGAAACGTTTAAACTTAGTCTTTCAGCCACACTAACGCATATTTCAAGGAGATTGCGCAAACGGCGAAACGTGTGATAGATGCAGCAAAGATTCTAAATGTTCCTATTGTGGTCAGTGAAGACCCTGAATGTATCGGATCGTCAGTAAAAGAACTTGGATTGGAAGGCATTCCTCGTTATCCTAAAACAAAAGTAATTGAAATGTTCGTTTCGAAGTAATTGCTGGGTAGAAATTCAATTCTCACTAAAGTTGTATATGGCTTTAGTTCTCGATGGTGATCCCCGAAGTGGAGCCTCTTCTGGAAGGAATGGAAAGCGTTATTCTTGTGGGTTTGGAGGCACATGTCTGCATTTTACATACAGCTTACGCCTTACTCCAAAAAGGACTGGATGTTCATGTGGTAGCCGATGCAGTTACCTCGCGATCACTTGTGGACAGGTGAGATACTCTCTTTTCGCGAACTAAGTAAGACCTGTGGGGTGGGCGGGCCGGGCATCCAACGAAACGCCGCACACGTCCAAACTGATCTATTGATTGTGTCAATGCTCCTTGTTTGAATCAATTTGGACACGTGCGGCGTCCATCGGGTGCTTGGCCCCGCCCACTCCATTGGCCTTAGTCCGTGAAAAAAAACAGAATGCAGTTAGCAGAATCAAATGTTTTGGCATAGTTGATCTTAATCTTACTGCGTTCGTTCGGCAGAGGCCACCGCCTATCAGTGGTAGTAGTGGCGCAAGGGCGGTCTGAAGTGCCTGTATGGCCGACATTTGTTTCTTCTTTCTTTTGTTAGTATAGTTTTTTTCTGTTTTTCGACTTACTGCTAAGTTAGCGATCTAAGTCAGACAAGATGTAAAAGTTCCAGTTCCTTGTTTGGCTACAGCATTAGCGCTAACAGCTTACGCGGGACCGCTACCATAGACTGGCCGTCGCCAATGTCGAATGAACCGTAGGGTAACGGTGTCGTATCTGTTTGAAGCAATGGATTGTTTTTATAGAAAATTTGCCTTTACTCAGTTGGAAAGGGCCGGAGCTGCTGTGACCACATCTGAATGCGTTATCATTGGGCTAGTCAAGGATACCACTCATCCCAAGTTCAAGGAAATACAGAATGTTGTGCTGGATGTGGCACCTGATTCAGGATTGTTGAACATGTAAATTACTTTCTGGCATTTTCTGCATGTACTTATTAATATCCGGTTACCAAGAAAGCTGCTTTAGTTTTTTTACGCTTTACCTTTTGATCTTCTTGCTATAGAGCACTGCCACTGAGCTTTCTAGGTTTATAAATAGTGGAACGATGTATTTCTTTCAACCTCACCTCATTTCAGCTTGTATCGAGTTTAGTTGTCTAGTCAAACTCACTTTGTTCAAGGATACCTCTCTTTTCTACCTCCTGTTAAACTGTATAGACGAAAGAAATAAAATTTAGACTGTGAAAGCTATTTCTATGAACTGTGTTAAAATCGTCATGTCGATCACGACTGTCTTTTAAGTCTCTGTGATTTTTGTCATATCTATCCGAGGTTACCTCCAAGCAGCTTTTTTCGCAGAATGTGATCTACCCAAACATGTCTTTCAAGAGGGTTCATACTCCAGCTCTTAAAGTCTCGCCATCCTCAAAAAAGCCAGAAGTGATTACGATTGGCGATAGTGACGAAGAGGAATCGCAAGATCTTTTTGAGTCAACCCTGGATGAGGAGGAAGAGGACTGTGTTGAAGTTATAGATTCTGATGACTTGTTTTCTAGTCCAGAAAGTAAGAACGTTAGCTCCAAAAAGAAATCTTCCATTACTCAGTCTCCAATTCGTGGATTTTTAGGTGAGGTTTTAAAGTTTCTTTTTACTTGCACTTCTTACTTTTTGCTGTCCCTTCAACTTTATTCGTTCAAATTAGAATTTTCTTAGTTCCACAGGGAGAATCTCGATGCGAGAGAAGAAAATCTTGCGAAAATACTAGGGTAAGAAGATCGTCATCTGTATTTGTCTCACCTCGAAAAAGTTTGTCGCCTAGGGTTACATGGAGGAGAAGAGTAGGTATTAAGAATTTTTCGTAAACATGTTCTTTTTACTTGATCTATTATTTAGAGCAGCGGTCAGTCTGTGGACAAAGATGATCCTGTAATAATAACCATAGATGACGAGTCTCAAAAATAAGAAGTTAAGGAACTGTCAGCAGGTCAAGAGAGG
>KN550127.1:21754-35317 GCA_000797555.1 Oesophagostomum dentatum | reverse complement strand
CGTCTTGTTTACACCTCCCCCACTTAAAAATAAGTCCGTCCTCGGACTTAGGAAGGTTATAGAAGAAAGGAAAAAATACATACCGCTAATCAGTAGAAAGGTATTTTCCGAGATCAGAGGCTGGTATTACCGCATTGTGGGCGTCCGCCCAAGTGAGCACGACGTTCCAGAAGTTGACTTTGCGTAGAGATTCTGCATGTCCTAGAACAAACTGTCCTTGTCGACACCTAGTCAACGCGACGTTCATACGGCGTGGGTCGTCCAGAAATTCTGCTGACGTGGGGTCGAAATCTGTTCGTGTGGTCAGTAGTATAACTACGTCTTTCTCACGGCCCTGAACTGAATCTACTGTCCCTAGTTGAACGTTAGCATTCCGAGCATACTCTTCTAAACGACGGAGTTGCTCTTTATAGAAGCAAATGATGTAGATGGCTTCGGGGGCGACACCTTTCCGCAACAATCGATCGATGATTGTCGTACAAACCAGAGCTTCTGCTTCGTTTGAGTGTGAACGACTAACCGCGCGTTCTGAGTTGCCGGCTACGTCTAAAAACATGAACGGAGTAGTCCCATCAGGGAAGGTCATCAGGTCCAATAGGAGTCTTCTCTGATCCACAGGTGTTCGGCTTACCAGAGTGCCCTCATAGGCCACTAAATTGGGCAAGCCATTCAGCGACGGGTGAGCTCGGAAGGTGGTCACGAGTGGAGCTACTGGTACTGCGTGGGCTGATACCAAGATATCGATGATGCTGCGCGCTCCAAACTTAGCTGCCTGAGATGTTCGAGGGCATCTTACATGGGGTTCAAGCTGGTGAATATCTCCTATGTAGACGTGACGTAACGCTGGCAAGTGATTAGCGATTGCCACGAACACTGGTTCCGGTACCTGTGACGCCTCGTCGCAAATAACAAGGGTGAAGTTGTCCCAGTTCCCGACGAAAATACCAGTGTCGCTGGAGGCATTGAGGAGTGACGCGGTGGTGATGCAGAGGACATCCGGAGGTCGAACTACGAACATTATGTCGACCATGTCAGCCAGCGTGTCTGAAATGTTCTTTTCGGCGATTATAAATTCTTCGCGTTCCTGATCTGACATATCCAGGTTCTCCTAATTGGCGTACTGCTCGTAACGAACTCGGCCAGTTCTGAATTTGGCGCATGTTGCGCGATCTGCTGCACTGAGTTGGGCGGCGAAATCATCGCCAAGATTTTTGAGGACCTCATTGAGGTTTACCCTGAGTGGGCTTGCGTTCCTCTGCCACTGCTGCGTCGGAGACGTATCGGAGCACGCGTACCGTGGAAAATTCTTCGATAGAAAGAAGGGTCTCCGCGAACTGCGCGACGGCGGCGTTCGTGGATGCTGTGACCAGCACGCTCTTCCCGGATAGCATGGCGTGACGTGCGGCAATGATCGCTCCCACTACTGTTTTACCCGTTCCGAAGGCGGCCTGCAGCGCAACTATGGGGTGGTTTGCGTTCCCGAGCGCTACTGCGTCTCGCTGATCCTGGGTGAGAGTAATCCGGCGGCCTCGGACAGTAACGGACAGCTCTTGCTCCGTTGGAATACCTTCCTCCTCGCTGTCTTGTTCAACGGCTTGTCCTCCATAGACGATGTTGATGATGTTGTCGGTGACTGTGCCGGGCTTGATCTTCTCGAAAACGTCCATCCGTGAAATGATTTCGTAATCTGGTTCGGTTGATATCGGGACTTTATCAAGCTATCAAGGTTACAGCAAGTTCCCGATTGCGCGAATTGATGTTCACGTGGTGGACTAGCATGTGAGTTATGTTTGGCGCACCGTCCACCCATAGTTCAGCTGGTCTTCCTTTGGTCCACCCTGACTCCGAAGCCATTTCAGTTAGCGTGAACGAGATCCGAAGCGGATAGGCGCGCATTTCAGGGACGATTGCGTGTATCCAGTGAGTGCGCCTGTCATCTGTGGCAGATTTAATTGCCGCCAGCGTTGAGCATGCTACGCTGAACAGGTGACTCATTCGCTCCTTAGCTGCTTTGGGATTGGCGTTGAAATTCTGGAATTGCTGGTTGCGGTCTTGTAGCCATGCTAAGTCCTGGTATCCCAGTCTGCTGACCCTTAACGGTAGAATGCCTTCTTCTGGATAACACGGGAGGAAGTCGCGAATCAGCGTGCATAACGTTTTCCGTGCTGCGTATGACGAGGGTGGCTCGGAAAATCTGATGGCGCACGAACAATTGTAGCGCGACTGGCTAACAGCATTTCATCCTCGGAGAGCTGGCTTAACGGGAAGTCACAGATAGACGGGGTGATAACCACAGCATCTGGAGCTCCCTCAAAAGTTGCGCGGAATTTGATGACTTCTTGATCCCGGTGGATTAGCGAGATTACGATGCCAAGCACGTTGTGTGACCATACCGCGGGGGTGACGAAGGCGAACGTGGCCGCTCGGAAGAAGTAAATAGATGAATTATCTAGCGCAGTAGTCCTGGGGTTGCGCGATCGCGTCAGAATATTGTGTGGGTCAGCTATCGCTTGGTCGGTAGGTTCCACATCCCAGACCCAAATTAGGTCCTTCATGGAGATCAGGGCGAGGTCAAATCCCCGTTTGTTTGATTGCGCATTGGTCGCGAACTGATCCAAGACAATGCAGTGCAAATCCCGCCGGTCTGGTCCGATTACGAGGAAATCCTTTGCCTCCAAGATCACGCTTTTACCGCGATTAGTGGCTACCACCTGATAAAGCACCGGCCTGCGACCATTTATGAGAGGTGGAATAAGAAGTGTAGGTTTCTCGCCTGGTCCAGTTTGCTCCCTGGTGTTTTCTGGGCGCTGGTATTCTCCGCTTAACAGTCCATCAATGACTTGCTGGGAGTCATACCGAAAGCGGACTGCGTCTTCCAGAGTTTGTAGCTCAATTAGAGGAATTTCGTCCACGCGTCCGTTGGGGGGAATAAGTACCTTGGGAAAAAGGGTCTTGGTGAATTTGTATCCCAGGTACCCCGAGTTAGGAATCTGCTCGTAGACCTCTGTGGGCATTGCGTTAGAGATGTTTTGTGCTGTCAAATGCGTCACTCTTAGCCTGCGCGGGTTAACGAGGTTCCCCCAAGGGTGGGAATTGACCAAGTAGTGCCAAAAATTGTCGGGAGTGACGGGAGGAATCTTGGGTGGTTTCCGTGAGTCGTCTTTGTTCGGGCGGTAACCTTGTTCACGACTATTACCACCTCCGCGTCCTGTTCCTCTGGAGCCGCCTCGGTTAGCACCTCTGCCAGCCCCTGGACCTGAACCTCTGCTTAAGCCTCTGCCGCCTCTGTTTAATCCTCTACCTCTACCTGTGTTTTGTCCTCGACTTTTGACCGTGATCTGTCCTCGACCTCTGCTTCGAAAAGGGCGGCCAACTGTAATCCACGGCGCCTCGTTGCTTGACGACGTACTAGCTTCTTGCTGCGGCGGCAACGGCATTAAACTATGTGGACCTGGCTGTGACCTAGAAGCAGTGGGGTTTTGAGCCTCTGATATTACGGGCGAGAAAGTTTCCACTGACGGTTTCGGAGTCTCGTCTCCACCATGAATAGTTTCTGTTTCCATTTCATTGCTGCTGTCCTCCTCGTCGTCGCTTCCTAGTAGCTGATCTATGGTTAAGGTAGGTGGCGCGGCAGGCGCTCCATCGACGGACATGTCGACCGATTCCGAAAGAATCGAGGACCCCCTTTCCATGGCATCCTCCGCTGGCGCTAAAGAAGTGACTGCACCGTGATTATTGTTGTTCGCGATATTAGTGACAAACTGTGTCAAGTTTGGCAGGTTCAATGGTTCACGGGTTTCAGCCGAATCATGGCAACTATGTATCTACGACTGGTAAAATACCTGTTTCCTCTTCATTGACGGTCTCAGAGGGCTTTTCGGGATCGTTTGGAGGAGGAGTTGACATGGAGCGCGCGGGCTTTTCGCCAAGCAATCTGGAATACGTTCATCGTCCTGCTGTCTTTTTCTAAAGTGTCACGACATTTCCGCGGACAAAAGAGAGGATTATATGATAGATTACTAAAAAGAAAGGAAAATTCAAAATCATGCGAGTGAAAGAGATAAGAATCGCATGGTTTGAAAATGAGTGAAGTGTCCATCTTAATGAAGTGTTGCACTAGAAGCGAAAAAGAGAAGCACGTGTAGTGGACCATCAGGTCAAACTGAGGTACGACGATCTCTGAAACGAGTATTGTATTGGTGAGGACATGATGGATTCTCTTCCGTAGGTCTAGCTGATGAATCAGGTATTGTGTGAGAGTAACCTATCATGTCTACATCCGAAGCTCCGCAAGACGCTAGAGCTAACCGTTCCGCTTCCGGTTCCCATAAAGAAGTGCAAGCGGAACCTGAAAGTTCAAAACAACGTTTGACTTGATTCATGTGGACCCTTTTAGGTTTCGATTGTGGGGCGCTCATACTTACGATTGTTAAATGTGGCCTATCTATTTCGATTACCCGAAATTGCCTGGACCATGGGTTAACTAGTTTTTGTGAGAGACCTAGTTTTGGGATAAAATCTCGCAAATATACTCGATCTCCAACTCTGATCGATAATGGAGATAAGTGATATTTATCGTACTGGTTCTTGAATTTTTTACGTTGTATCTCATTATAATTGGCAGCAGCCCGCCACGCATTATGAAGCGTGGCCATTAAATTTTCTAAATAGATACTGGAATCTAGGTCAGACGGGATATGGCGCTCTTTATCATGCGTGATGATTAGGTCGATGTTAAACACTGGGTCTCTTCCGAAAATAAGGAAAAACGGAGTATTATTAGTACTAGAGTGTACCGACGTATTATATGTAAAAATACACGCAGCTAAGAATTTATCCCAGTCTAACTGGTTTTCGTTTATATATGTACGTAGCATTGGATGGAAGGTTGCAAAAATTCGTTCACATGCTCCGTTTCCCTCATGATGGTAAGGAGTAGTATAATAACGATCTACGCGTAATAATCGACCCAGTTCTGTCATTAGCTCTCCCTTAAAATATGAGGCATTATCCGAGACTAATTGTGTCATAACCCCGAATTTTAGTATACATTCGCTCATTATAGCCTGCGCCACTGTTACAGCTGTACAATCGGGGAGCGCGGCTGTAGTGACATATTTAGAGAAATGGTCTATCATGGCTAAAATGTACTTATTTCCGGATTCGGACGTTCGGAGTGGGCCGGTTAAATCTATGTAGACCTTCTCGAAAATCGTATTGGTGAGTACTGGAATTAGGTCTTCTTGATTATGCGCTTGAGTACGTTTTCTTTGACATTCGTCGCATGCCTTCGAAAGCGCAAAAATATCCTCTGACATATGTGGCCAGTAATACTTGCGCGCGATTTTTGCTAATGTTTTGCGCCAATTGAAATGACCGCCTGCCGTTGGGCTTGAGTGCATGGCCAAAAAAACTGGTTGCCGCAGCTTTCTGGGCAAAAATAATTGTTCTTTTATCGTACCTGACCCATTTGAATCCTTCGTTACTCGGTATAAGCAGCCATTTTTCATGATGCGACAGGCTTCAGCGAGCTTTAACCACGACGTTTTCTCTTGCTCCTCGATGTCATCAGGGAAGTTGCCGGTTTCTAAAAATGACATTAGCGATTGACACAAATGGTCCGCTTTTTGTTCTAATAGGACATCGTACGGCTTTATTGCGGTTGGTTCGACTATCATGATATGAGAGGGCCGTACCGAGAAAGAACACTGAGGTTTGACTGCCAAACAGGCTGGGAATTCGACGATATCGTCGGATTCAGGGGTATTGTCTTGGAATTTTACTTTTGGATTTGACATTCGCGAAAGGCAATCAGCCACTACATTAGAGGAACCTTTCAAATATTCTATTGTAATGCTATAACTTTGAAGCTCTACCACCCACCGGGCTAGATTATCGTGAGTTTTGTTATGTTTTAATAGGTAAGTTAACGGTCGGTGGTCCGAAAATATTCTAGTAAGGTTTCCATAAATTGTGGCTTTAAAGAATCGGAGCGCACTTATCATGGCGAATAGTTCGATATGTGTTGGACTCCATTTTCTTTGCGAATCCGACAAGGTTTTGCTAAAATATCCTATCGCTATCAGGTGTTTATCCTCGTCGGATTTCTGCTGCATAAGGGCTGCTCCGACTGCTACTTGGCTTCCATCCGTAAACAAAATAAACTCCCGATCCTGAGGAAATGACAGGCATGGTTTAGATGTTAATTTTTCGCGTAGCGTTTCAAAAGCAGCTTGTTGTTCAGAGCCCCATATGAATTTCGCTTTGTCCTTAGTCAGTTCATAGAGAGGGGCGGCAATCAGCGCGAAATTTTGTATAAACTTCCGAAAGAAATTAGCCATCCCAATGAATCCTTTCACTTCCTTAGCTGTTTTTGGCACCGGGAAGTCTTTAATGGCGCGGATGTTTCTTTCTGCAGGGTAATAGGCGCTTCCGGTTATTTCGTGACCCAAAAAGGTTATTCTGGTACGTGCAATATCTGTTAACTTCTTTCCAGAGATCTTAATGTCGAAATCTCGAAAGCGTGAAAACACCTTACGTAGCGAATTTAAATGACTCTGAAATGTTTTGTCGAACACGACTATATCGTCTAGATATGCTAGGCAGTTTTCTTCTAATCCTGCCAAGATTCTTGACATGGCCCTTGAGAAGTATGCACCCGCGTTTTTCAGTCCAAAAGGTAAGTAGACGAACTGATATATCCCTCTATGGGTTGCCCAACCACACTTCTCCTGACTATCTGGGGAAAGCAACAGCTGCATATACCCTGAAGCCAAATCCAGGGACGTATAAAATTTGTTTCCTGCTATTTTCTCTAAGATGTCCTCTATCCTAGGCAACGGATAGTGGTCAGGAATTGTGATTTCGTTTAAAGGACGAAAATCTAGACAAACTCTTAATGAGCCATCCCTTTTCTTTAGTACCGTGTTATGAACCCAAGGAGTATCACTTTCCTTGATACGACCCGCTTTCAAAAGTTTATTTATATGATCATCCAGTTCCTTCTGAAATTTCACCGGAATCCTAGTTGGACGAAATCGCGTGGGGGGTACCTCTGTAGTGGTCTTAATTTTTATTTGTTCATGGTCGTAAGATCCCAAATCATAGGGTCCTAGAGAAATCCGATCTCGAAATTCCATGAACAATGCTCTAAGTTGCTCTTTTTCTGCATCAGTAACCTCTGCACGACTAAGATCAACTAGAACGTTATCCGGTAGCGCACTTGTTTTATGGCAATCAGCCCTAGAAGTAAACTGCAATCCTACAAAAGTGTCAAAAACTAAACTTTTATTTTTTGATTTTTATATAAAACTTGAGGTTTCTCAGTGGGATTAGAGATTAATAATCTAGTTGTACCTGTGTGGAATACAGAGGGAGCCACTAACAGTGATTTGTTGAGGAGGTCCGGCGTCTGCGTTACTAACATCACTGGAACCGCTAGCATCGCTGATGTGTGGCAGGGGACGTATGTTTCCGTTCCGGGCTGAAGCACCGTAGTCTCTGAAACACGGACTATAACATCCATCAGGCTGCGTTTCATCGGGAAGCATACATAAAATCTTGACCGGTTCACCATCTAGGGTAAAAGTCTTTCTTGTATAATCTATAGTCCAAGGGGGGAGGGCCGATAGAACGTTATTTCCCATAATTATGTTAAAGGCATCCGCCTCTCGAGGTATGCAAGACCCGTCTGTGAAGTGTACGGTCTCCGTAATGATGCTATTTCCAATTTGGAACTCCAGACTTGCATAACCTACTAATGTAATAGGAACGCCAGCCATCCCTACAGCTTTTTCGACTCCACTTCTGTCTAGTTGGAAAATACCTAACAATGTAGCCAAATCACTGCTGGCGACCGATATCGCCGCGCCAGTGTCTATTAAGCCTAGCATTGCTATTCCGTTAGCTTTGATAGGTATCTGCGCGACGAAAAATTGTTGCGGACCTCTCAGCGACATCACTTTGACTGGGCTGACTGAAACCTTTGGAGGCCAGGCATTCTTAGCGTCAACCTCATAATGGTTGAGCTCAATCGCGGGCATGTCTAGCCTTACTGCAGATGACGCTGAGCTTAAAGTATTTCCCGTAAACTGTGCTGCCGGCGATGAAGCCGAAGCCGAGGGTCGTTCTACGGACCGTTGAAGATACTGAAAACGTGGCAGCAGCCTAGGGTAAGCAATAGTTATGTAGATAACAACTGCTTGTTTTAAGATAATAAAAGTAGTGACAATACAGCAGAGAGTCACCTATACTTCGAAAGGGGAAAACCCTATATACTTGAGTAATGAGAATTGGGGCCTTCGACTTTTGAATTTTCTAAACTCAAAATTGGGTTGCTACTGTGTCCTAAGGCAGACAAAACTTTTTCAAAATCGCGCGCAGTCCACAATTCCTGCAATTGGTGGTCCTGGACCAATTCACTGAGATTTGTCAAGATTAAATTATGAAATATAGTTAACGGTGGAGCTAGGAATTGATCTTGGCGTCCAGGCAGAAAGGAAATATTATGAACTGCTGCCAGCGAACTCTTTGAAAAAGAGGCTAAAGATGAGTCAAACTGGTGAATGCCATCAGGCGTAATAAAATAAAAGAATTGCACAAGGGAGCAATCCTTAGGAGAAGCGTCCCCTGAAACGATCTGTGTACTAGGATCCATGAAGGCTACCCATGACGTTCCACTGGGTAACGTTAGTTGGATACGGGGCTTAGAAAAACAAGTTCCATTAAAAGGAAGGATTTTATAATTAGCGGGAGGGATTTGAATACAATTATGTATCTGTACTAACCCATCGCCCAGGTACGTCGCGGCTACATCAGCGCGGCTCAAAAGTTTGCGCACCGTGTAAGTTGGGTCCAGCTTTAATGATGAATGTAAAGAGAAAGCTAGCATATTAGTTCGATCACAGAGAGATGCCAAAGCATGGCGGAAAAGAGTAGACACTGACCCTTGGACAGAGTCTTCCACAGCTAGCAGTTGCGCTGCGAGCTGATTGGAGGTTACTATGCCTACCTGAGGGTCAGCTGAACGGCTCCTGCGTTTTATCATGGTAATTGCGTAACCCTGATCGGTAATTACTAGGGAATTACCACAATCGAGGATTCGAGGGCTATCTTCCCTCCATGATAACGCAAATTCTTTCGAGTCACTAATCCATACCCGACCTAAGAGATGACCCCTCATTTTAGAAATAGGAATAAAAGCGCATATCTCTTCTTGAATAGGTGTCCATAATAGAACTGACCCATCCTTGAGAGTGCAACTTCCATCTCTATAGGCACAGTGGCGGACATCTCCTAACGCGGTTTCCGGGGACTGAGTGCCATGCCTAGCGTGGATAACCGTTGGCACCAGGTAACAGTTAGTAACTGTAACCTTATGACTCGTACAGCACCCAAATGGGGCCGAAGGCCATTGAAAAATAAGATCGTTACTGGTTTTGTAGGAATCACCTATACGCTGCATGTCCCCTTGTTCGCACTTGTGGTATTGTCTCATTTGCCTACAGTGCTCAACGCTCACAGTTTTGTATGTTTCATAGTGTTGCTCGCGTAGTGCCCCGAAAAAATTCACTGAAAATTCAATCGAATGCTCTACTATCTTACATAAGAATGCGGGGGTGTCATACCGCTTAGAATTAGGGCGAAAGACATGAATCGCGGCACTGACGGGTTTGCTAGTTATGTCCGGAATTAGACTGGAGCAATTATAAGTCAAAGGAATTCGACTGAAAATATCAGAGGGTTCACGTGGGCATAACCAAACAGGTTGAGAGGCTTCAGCGACAAAACAGCATGACACCAGGAGCGAACATATAAAGAGACTATGAATTCCTGGCAAAGTCTGATGAGATGAGGAAGAAGATGAAGCATTACCAAAAGCCGAACGAGCAAGTTCATCATTGCGTCTAACTAGTGCCGAAACTCTGGCGTTAGAATTAGCTAACGCTGTTTGGTTTTCTCGAAGAGTTACCGATAAAGCTTCGATCTGTTTGCGGGCTTCATCTAAATCGTTTTCACTTTGGGCACTAAAATGCAAAAGGCGAGCACGCGAATCATTGTTTGAAGGAGAACGAGGACGAGGAGGAAATCGAGCACGAAATGTACTATTATTGCGACCAAAATACCTACCTTGAGTTTGGTTCCTCCTCCTTGGTGATGGGCAGCTTCTTGCCATGTGTCCTAGTCCTCCACAATTGAAGCAAGGTAGTTCCGTTGAGGAGTTGCGACCCTCGAAGGCTCCACTAAACCTCTGTGTCGGTTCCTGAAAACGAGTTCGATTGGAACTGTATGTCGTGGGTCTTCGAGGCCTAAATGGCTCTCTAAACGTTACCCGTCTCTCTGGATCTCGTTGCTCCACAGAGCTTACCGCAACAGGCTGAGCTACCCCTGTGGGGTGTATCAGTCTCTCCGAAGCCGCCTCCGTCAAAAGTTGCTCGACTGTTTGGGCCTTTGTGACCGCTTGTTCGAAAGTCGCGGGATTGTCCAGCTTGACGAAGTATCTTATATCTGAGCGTAGTCTAGGTACAAATTCTTCCAGTACCCTTTCTTTTTGGGTGGCTGGATCCTGTCCCGCCGTAGCGGCGCGCACCAAGTTCAAAAGTCTGTTGGCAAAATTTGTCGCAGACTCACCGGGTTCCTGCCTACAAGCGGAGAGTGCCTGTCTTGCTACATAGCGCTGTTGAGGACTTTCGAAAAAGTTGCGCAAATGGTTGACTATCGTGTCAAAATTTTTTCTCTCGGTTTCCGAGAGTTCCTCGATTTTTTCTCGGGCTACGCCATCTAGGTAGCCGATCAAGAAATTTGCTTTTTGCTCTGAGTTCATGGGAACACCCCTCATCCTAATTATATCTTCTAGTCTGCGCAGCCATATAGAAAATTGCATTGAATTTTCTCCAGAACCTGGAAAGGTTTGGGTTTTTGGAATCTGCCCATCAGGGCCACAAGAAGCTACAAGTGGTATTGATTCAATCCTAGACCCCACAGCGGCAAAAGACTCATTCAAATCAGTTATCAATTCGGAATTACCCTGGTTCACCTGCTGTACCAGTCTTGACGTTGTTTGCCTGGCGTCTTTCCATACGTTCACCAAGGCTTCGGTCGTTGCGTCCCTCAGTTCCTTTGCTTGTCGTCCATGAACAGTCGAGGAGTCGTCCAAGTCGGCCAGTGCTCCAACAAGGGGAGCGGTGACTTGATCCGATGGAGTTAACGGGGTAGTGGCATCAGCCATGTCTTCAACAGAATGCGTCATAGAGCGAGTTATGGGACCCATACAAGTCTGCAATACATAAAATATTGTAAGATATAATTGACGTTCGCCAAAGAAAGGAAGAAAAATTATTCGAGAATACTGTCCCAGAAGAAATAGGAAGAGGGAGTATCACCGAGATATTAAAGAAAGGACTAAAAGTTAAGAACCGCGAAGGGTTGCAGGAGCAGCGACTAAAAAATTCTGCAGCTTGGGACCCTTATATCCCCCTCCAAAGTGGGCGTGGCCTATGGGGGGCGTGGCTTCCCCTCGAAGCTTCAGGCCAGGAAGATCCTAAGGTCTAAGTGGGCGTGGCCTGACTTACAGTACCCTGGCAAATTCCATTTTTCCTTGGAATCCCATATCTCAGGTATACTGTAAGAGATCCTGCTACAAGATAACATAAGTAGCTATGTGTTTCATAAACATACCTGCCAGCTGTAACATTCCTCCTATCGTGAGAAAGTTTATCTGAGAAGTGCTTATCTGATGAACTTTTGTTACCACCTGTACTTTGAACTCTGTCGAAGATACTGTACTCTGAGTTGATAAAAAAAAATAAAAACGTTCTAAAAAAATATACTGAAAACTAGGCCCGTCAATTGGCTTAACAAAATTCTTAACTCATTGACTGTATCGAAATAAACCCTGGTTCGCAATGTCCGTATTGTCCGTCGCCAATCATCTGCATTTCGCCTGGCGTCAAGTTACATCTGAGCCTAATCTCGCTCAAGTGAGTACCCCACTGGCAGATAAAATCTCCCTTCTGGCATCTGCTCGGATCCCTTTTCTGTTGCGCAAACTGTATCTGGCGAAAAATGATACTCTACTTCCACTTTAGACTGCGGCATTATCCTTTTATGCCATCGCGTCGACCGGTAAACAACTTGAGTGCACTTTTTTCTGACCATCAGGTCCCCCGGGAAAACATCAACTTTTTCCACTGGCTATTAGTCTAAAAGCTACTTGAGAAAAAAAAATTTGCCGACGAGACGCTTCGAATACTACGTCCCGCCATTCAAATTTCAAAAGTTTTACGAACAAAGACCTTAAGAAAGCGCATGTGTAGAGATAAAGAGGCTTCCATGCTTCCTTTTGAAACATGAAAACCTATTCAACATGCGCATGAAAGGAGATACTGAGGTCTTTGTCCGGAGAAGTCCATTCATGAACCTACTGCCGCCAAATTTGCGCAACCGATTTGAACAGAAAACAAAGAGGCCAATTTTGCTTCTGCCAAACCGAAATTCAAAATAATTTCAAGTTCCCGGCAAAAAAAAACTTAAACGGAAAGAAACTTATAGCGGTACTTCCTTCACAGCAAACAACCACTCGCTGCTACCAGTAAGCGTTATGCCATGGAAGCTGCTGTCACAGTAGAATAAATAAGAGTTTTATTCATAGCATTGAACATCGAGGAATAACAGTCTTTATTGAGAAGCACCGAATGCGAAGTAGATCATCGGGTAGGTAGACCATTGAGTAGCTTGTTGGGTAGATCGGAAGGAGATCACAGGAGAATCGAGAGACGACGGTGACAGAGATCATCGGGAAACTAGTGGGGCAGCATCAGCTGGAGGCTCGGCGTCGCACGGCCGCTCGGTGCCAAGGCTCCGTGGCTTCTCTCGCTCGCATCGCTCTAGGCGAGAGATCTAAACAGGGCGTGTAAAGAACAAAGAAGCCATGACTCATCGTATGCTGTACAGTCTCTACTCTGTGAGAAATAAAATAGGGTAACTAATAACTATACTCCTAGATCAACCGTCTTGTTTACACGTGGCCTCTTGTGACCCGTCGTCCCCATCGGCTTGATGTGCGTTTCGAAAACGTCAGAATTGTGGGAAGTTTGTTACGAATTTCCATTGATACCTTCATTCTGAGAGTAGATGTGCGAGAATGAAATCTACCTTTAAAGGCTTCTTGTGTGTCTCTTTCAATAATGCGTTGAAGATAAAGCTATTATAACGTCCTGAGTGCATCTATTTTTCCAGAAGACCCTGACCTACCGTTTTATTTCAACACTTGTTTTGGGGCCGAACATTTCTGTGCTGATGTCTTCTCGTAATGAACTTCTATTAGTGTTGCAAAAACTGACCGTTATTCTGAAGTTGTGAGTGATAAAGATGGAGCAAACTCATGCGTAGAGCTCTCTTGAAGTTTTACCATCTGCACCACCTTTAAGTACGAGTTGTATTCTATATACCAAAGAAAAAAGTAACCTTTTGAACTGGTATGTTTTCGCGAAGAGCTTGTTCCCAGAAGAAATTTACTGCGAAGAGTCCACAAAAGCCGATCGGATAGTCGTTTTCTAAGGTTAT
>KN550124.1:62837-73771 GCA_000797555.1 Oesophagostomum dentatum | reverse complement strand
ACTTTGCAACCATACGACGCTCCACTGCGGACTGTTAGACTTCCGCATATGTTGTGTAGGAAGGGTACACTGCAGCCCATGTCCTTTATTTCCTAAAGCGTATCCTCGTCGTAGAAATTCTGAGCTTCTGCTATTTGTATAAACTTGGCGCTTCTGATCGGTAGATTCTCTCGCCTCAGAATTTCCACTGAACGTTTTCGGTGTCTTCCGATAAATGGCGGCGGATGTTTTATTCTCCTGAAAGTTCATTTTCTGATATATCTGCTTTGTTATGGTATTCCTGTTGATGGAACAACTCGTCCATTTTCCCTCAAACTTATCAATTTGTAGAAACGCATTTTCGACATTTTTCCGTTGAAATGTGTAATTTGTGCTCCCTCGCTTTGGTTTTGAATAAATCTTATGAAAGGGTTCTAGAAATGCGGAGGTCTCAAAATTCATTTTTTCCGTGGTGCCTTTAACAAAACTTAACTTCTCGTACCAACTACGTAAGCTTGGCTCTTCCTTACCTTTTTCCCTTCTGTTGTGTTTCTGCCCCAATCGTGCTGCGTCCTCCCTAGTAGAGGCTTGTCCTGCTTTGGTTTCTTTGCACCTTTCCAGCAGATTCACAGCAAAACATATTTTATTCTTGTTCCTGTATCGGTATTTTCCCCTTCCCTCTCTTCATTCCTAAACATCATCAGCGTATCTCTTTCTGTTGCTGTGCTGCAGGCAATAAGTGTCTCTGACAATAAGTATCCTTCTATTATCATATGTGTTGCAAGAGCTTTGCCAATAAACGACCACACGCCATAAGTTGGACACGCCTACACTTCAACTTTTCCAAAACCGCGCATCGAGAATGCAAGATGTCAAATGGATATGCTTATAAGGCGCAACAAAACTCGAAGTCTATCAGAGCTTTGTTTTATTCCACACCAGTAGACAATCGAACATAAGAAAAGAAAAGAAAGCATCTTTGTTATGGATACGAAAAATGTTGTTATCGAACATACAGAAGCCCGAACACTCTGGGGCCACAGAAGATTTTGCTGCCGACATTCATGGTATGAAAGAGGGCACTTCATGATACACGAATGCAGTATTACGAGACAGTGCTTACCTGGATGTAGAACAAAATGTGACACTAAAAGAAGGGGAACAAGAATAGGTAGCACTCACTCAGCAATGCAGATGATTTTGGTGACGACATTCGTACAATGGTACTAACTAGCTTCTGAATTTTAAATAGGCCTCGGTAGGGGATTATCTGCAGTCATGGTCCAGGAATGACAGAAAGACAGACGACTGCAGCCCACTGGATGAAAACGGAAGAAGTGCTAGCTACAGTCGTCATTCCTTCATGCGCCGCTCTCGCGCTGTGGAAAATAGATTATCCTCTTAGTATAGGAAAATCCTGTGCAATTTATCTAGGTAAGCTTCTTTGTATTGTCAAGCTTAAGGATAAAATAGCTTAAGATAGGATAACAACTTAGGATAACTTAGGATAACATAGCTTAAGGATAAATGCCTTCGGGAACTACGAAGGTGGTATTTTCCTGAGGCAGTCATTTTTCTCATCGTCTAGCCATGTTAACTCCTTATGGTCTTCAGAGATTATATTGTAAACAAAACTAGTGCTGCCAGAGGCTAAGTACCTAGAAATTTCGACCGTGTGCTGACGAGGGCGGTAGGGATGTGAACGTGAATGTTAAATAAAATTAAATTTGTTCCTTATTTTCTGTCATACATCAAAGCTTTATCTCGGTACTTCGTAGTTGAAATTAACTCAAAGTTGTAGTCAAGTGGAAGTAGCATGGCATTTCATGCTAATTCCTTCTGCACCAGACAGGCTTTAGCTAGACAGTTTGTACAATTACCATTCGGGCGTAGATGACTTTCTCCACCCGCAAACATCGCATCGTAGGACTCAAATGCAATTATCTCTGCGCTTTATGCTCATGCGTTCTCTTTTTTCAAGAACATGATATACCTTCGCATTAGCTTGCATTCGTACATCAAAAGTAGGGCTAAGGATTTTTTCAAGATTTTTTTTTCAAGACTTAACTTTGTGGATCCCCTTGCCAGAATTTTTTGCCTTCTTTATCCGCTCCAGTAACGAATTGCAGGAGCAAAGTTGAGGTTACATCGTGTACCTGCTCGCCATTATCTTCCGTTCCGCTAAATTTCCACAGTAAGCAAGTACAATTCTTTACATGGGAGAGCTAGCAGTCCATTCTCTTTCACGAAGGTGTGTACCCTACGCCCCGCCCTTCCGAAGCTTGTAGAATTCCCGCCCCTCCCTAGACCTTGTCATGCTAATCTCATCTCCATTCAAAAGCTTGTTCGTTTATCTTAGGGTGTTTTCTGTTTCTCTGCTATCAGCGTAGCACAGTCTTTACTCATTCCGAAAACTCTAGAGCGATTTCTCACATGACTCTGCTTCCATGAAATTCATGTATACACAAATAGCTCTGCATTCTGATGTAAATGCCCTACTATCTCCTACAGAGTCTGGGGCAGAAAAGGCAGTGTTGTCTTCAAAGCGAGAACTATACGTCAAAAAAAAATACTCACTACTACTCATACTCGTCAAAAAAAAGTATCGCTGGCCTTATTTTTCCAGCAAAAACTACAAAGGGTATTATTCCATTCCCATTACAACTTCAAGTATCGGTTTTTAGCTGTAAACATATGCTATGCATCCAAAATCGCAGTATTTGAAAAACATCTGAGATCTTCTCTATTAATTCATTTTCTTTTCGGTAATTTAGACCTAATGTCACCTAGACACATCCAGAATGATCGAGACCGTTCCACCCTGGTCGATTCCTCGGCTACCCTCTAACTAAACGCAAATCTAGTGTGAGAAGTCTCACTGCTGCTCGTCGTCGTCCTCCGACGAAGGAGCAAAAACGTAGCAAAACAAAAAACGTAGCAAAATGCCTATGATTCTTCAAAAGGATCTGTTCACTAACTAAAGCGCTTTACTAAATCGCTCATTTTTAAATAGCGAAAGATGATTGTTGAGTCAGGTCAAGTTTTTCTAAAACAATACAAAAATCTTGTGATGGGTAAGGTGTGAACTTTTAAAGTAGCTAGCATCGTCTCATATTTTTTCGTAAAATCTGAGAGTAAGATAAACCTTACCTGCAGAAATTACAGAATGAAATATTTTCTGAAACTAGTTAGCACCTCTGTGTTCTCATACCTTAACACAAACATTTTACAAAACGAACTAACATTTGTCGTATACTTTACATATCCCTAAATTAAAACACTGACGATCACCACACCGTTTAGGTTTTCTTTACATACCTTACTGACCACTTAATGTAGGAGGCAAGTTGAACTCAACTTTAGTTTTTACGTAAGATTAGTGCGCGAAACGAAAACTAAACATTATTTGCAAATAAAGCCCTTCTTAGATCTAAATATTGACTAGAAAGCAGAATTCTTTACTTTATGCGAATATGATTTTTTGCCAAGAATGTCAGTGTATTAAACTCGTGTGGTTAATGTGAATGCTAAAGATATCTCTTAAATTTCATATACTTCTGCTATGCCTGAAAGATTCTTTTAGGAACGCCTTTATTTGGCCCAACTTTTCACAGGTTATGTCTTCATTAGAGGCCTGAAAGTCATCCAAATTTTATTACTCAATGTGTCCTCGTAGCCAAACGTTTCCTCTCCACAGCGCATGCCAATGTAGTATAAACTGAAAATCCAATTAAACATGTCATCTGGGTTAGAGGTTCTACATAGCGACTAATTTACCGTATATTCACCCAATGAACGGCAAACATCAGTTACGTTATGTAACGTCCGTCGGCGGCAAATGACTGGTGTATGTTATTAGCATGCCGAAAGCAGTTGACGCTATGGGGCACACAGTGATAAGAGCGGCACGATTTCATTAGTGATAGAGTTATATTCGTTTCCGCCTGTATTTCAGAATCTCGCACGCGCACGAGGATCCATAATGCTCTAGTGTCTCTCTAATCTAAGGGAATTTATATGGTGCGAAATTTATCGTCTCTAGTCCAAATGAACTGAATGCGCTATGCCAAATAAACGTTGGACCGCCAGAGATGCTAACATCTAAGCTATTAGATTGGAGCAAGTAAAAGTCGGCGTACTCATACCCCAACTCAATATTTTCAGGCTTTTCTGGAGGACGTAACTATCGAAATATCAGACCGAATGAGGATAACCCTATAAGAACCTCTTATGCAAAGCAGAATTATATGAAATCACAACGAAATGCCGAACTTTTTTGGTGAGAATACATGTCCCTTATCTTTCAAACTCTATAACGGTATACATTTCAGTAGGTCTTCAAAAATTTCGAAGGATTAAAACGGAATACCTAAGCAATCTCTTAGTATAGCAGTGTCTTGCATGTCATTTCTTATAGAGCATGTTGTTGACGCAATAGTTTTTGCTGTCGTATTAGTGTACTCTTCGTGCAAAGCAAGTGCAGTGCTTTGAAAGAAGCGTCATTCCAAGAAGCTCCCCTATAGTACTGCTCATAATTAATGCCTCTAAGAGGTGGGCCGATGCTTTCCTGATTAAATGAAGGGCTATAGCCCTTGTGTTCTTCGCTTTTTGCCATAATGAGGCCAATCAAATATGTTCCATGTTCTCTTTTCTTTGAACCTGGGCATTTGAAAGATAATCTGTATAACTATAATTCGCCACCCAGGTTTTTATGGTGGAATATTTATTGGCCTAACGTTTTGAACCAAATCGTCGTCATCAGAGGCCTGAAAATGGATACCAGCTTTAGGTCTGAAGGCTACACGGCCAAGCGTCTCCACTTGCTTTGCTATGCCAACCTCAGCTAAGGCGTAACTCAGCGTGAAGGGCAGTGGTATTTGAGTCACCAACCTCGCATCCACCGGTTTTGCGAGTACGATCGCACGGTGTTGAAGAAGTGCGCGTTACTGAGAATGACTTAGAGATGGCGGACCTTATATGCGGATTACAGCTCACATAACAATAAAAATGGGACGAGATCACTCGCTATTGATCCACATTCTTTTCTGCCATTCATATGAGCGTTTTTGATGTGAATCCAAACAGCTTCTAATGCTTTTCGAGCGGCGATGTTGGTTTCATAGCCTAGGATTACACATTTTACGTCAAATTCATCGCCATGATGTGCTTCAATTTTATGTTTACCCTACGGTGACCCCACATTTCCTTTCCGTTTTTTAGCCGTGTATTCTTTTACTCTAATGCTCAACATTCTACCCGTCTCTCCTATGTAGGTCGCATTACAGCTCAAGCATTCTAATTGGTATACAACTCCTACCTTCGAGCAATCACCTCTTATTCCGTATGGGCATACAATGCATGATTGTGATATACACTCAATATCGTACATTCCACTGCGTACCAGCTGCTTTTTCAAATTATCATTTGGAATGTTAACCAAAATCACATCGTTTTGTAGCTGAGCGCGGGTAATGCATTGCTGTATTGCCATGCTGACCTTATCAGAGATGAATGGTACGCAAAGTGGCACTTTATCCCTACTTCAGTTTTGGTTAGCGCTCCTAGATCTTCTGGAAAGGTTATGCTGATTTTGCGAAAGCGTATAACCGTTACTAATTGCAATTTCTTTCGCGCGGTTACGGGACTCAAGTAGTTCGCTATCTGCTGTGCATACCTCCGCCACTGTTCTGAACATGTTGCGAATCACAGCATGTTTCATTGCAGTTGGGTGGGCCGAATTAGCGTGAAGTAAGATGTTTTAGGAGCTTTCCTTTCGATACCGTTTGACGCGTATGACACCAGCGGACAAATATATTTGTGTGTTCAGATAGGAAAGCCATTCATCTCGTGGTTTCCTTCTCGTAAGCTTGATGTACTGCGATTGTTCGTTTAAAATTCGGAAACATTCGTCCATCTCTGACTGGCTTGATGTTACTTCACTCAGCCAATCAAATATATTCAAATACAGATACAGCTAACAACACATCAAATTTCGTGAGTTCCTGAAAAGAGCTCGCGAAACCAAACATTGTTCTGATGCTATTCCCAAGACTGACTAGTATCGCTGTCCTAAATTGTTTACACAAGGCAAAACCGTTTTCTTCGAGAACTGCGCTGTACGCATAGATGGGGCTCAGGTAAGAGTAGATGCAGAGCGAGTGGTGTAAGTTCAAGCTGCGTATATCTTGCGTTCATGTATATTCTAGCGCCAAAATGTCTCTAGATATCACAGAAAGCAGGGAAGCCTGCAGTTCATATATTATTAACCTGTATATAAATCATATTTCCGTTTACAAATATCGAGTTTTTAATTTTTAAACTTTTATGTTACCAAATACAGCCATTGCGGATAGAGAACACACCGACTTACCAGGGAACTCCTCCAGACCAGTGTAACAAATCCTGGCGAAACCCACAATTTTTTCGGCTCAGGTCCCTTAAACATAATCTCGATAGCCAAAGCACTAGTTTACGTTTGGTGGGAGTTATGGCCACGGAAAGGCTGGGTCGCGGAGTTAATCGGCGCTTAGCAAATTTTTTTCTGGCTCTGCTAGCTTATACGCAAATGAATCCGTTTTGATATGCATCAGTAACGGGCGCTCTGTGACCTCTGTGACCTAGATAAAAGACGGAAACGAACGTAGTGTGAGTGCTTACTGTGAACATTTTTGTCACCAGTGGTACGAATTCGCGTAATTTGAAAACAATACGATTTTTCGTAGTACGGGCGAAAAACAAACACCACATTTCTTGTGCAGTCTTCCGTTCCGCAGCCATCTATCTCGTTCAGGAAACACGACTGCTATAGAGTCGAAGTGGGTGCTCGTCAATAGCCTTGTGCCCTCCAGCCTTGTGCCACGCGTAATGAAATTTTAAAATCGCGAATGAAACATCATACATTTGTTTGGGTCAGTCATAGGAAGTCCACCATTGATCCGTATCGAAACGGGTTCATTTGCGCGTAAACTAGCAGAGGCAAAACAAGACTGCTTCGATCCGTCGCCTTCTGCTGTCCAAACCCAATGCCTTATCCACCTGATAACCGCACTGTAGATCAGTTTGAGGCGGCGGGGGCGCCACAGTCTTTCCGCGGTCATAACTCTCATCATACATAAACTAGTACCTCGGCCGTCGAGATTATGTTCAAGAAGCCAGAAAAAAGGGACTAACATGGGTCTCGCCACGATTTGTTCCACTGGGCTGAAGGAGTTCCCTGATTAGCTTATTCCGCAGAGCTGTCTGAAATGTTGTCTTTATCTATGAATGCTTGTATACTAGCAGAATTCTTTGTATGTGAGCATCCTACCTGTTACACTTCCTGCCGTGGGTTCGTGAAGCGCATCACTCGATTCCTTGTTAACCTCTTACTTTCATAGCATATTATTTGAGTAATTCATGTACTGCAACAGTTTAAAAAATGTGAAATCTAGCCGTCCTTATACTTTACGCTAGTATCTTCTACTGCTATTCTTGTGTTGTTATGATATTTAGTGCAAAACTTCTTCGTTAAACCGTGCAGTTGTTGCATATCTTGAAACTTTTAAAAAAGTATGTGGAATCATATACACAGTGCTCGTAGCTTACTGTACATTCTCATTCGTAAAATCATCCCGGACTACTTCTAGCAGCTCGTTTCAGGTGCTGGTTCATCGCCGAATCATGACATATGACGACTCCACCGGTGTAGTGGATTCAGTCTACCTGTACATCGCTGAAGGTATAGGTTTTGCTTACTGCTTTTCTAGCAGCACTTTAGCCAACGAAAAAAGCGTAATCAGTTTTAGACCTAATAAGCAGATAGATTTTTCGCGAGGCAACAGGGCATCCTTAATTATTAGTAGTTGCTCTAGCATTTGAATGCTTTAAATGCTTCGGCGAAACTTCACCGTAGTTACTGAAAACAGCTTAAACTCTTCCAGAAATAGTCATGCCAGCTGTCTGGCTTATTTTACGATCATGACGCAAGACAGCCAACCTTTTCAGCCGCCAACTTTTTCAGCCCTACCACTCAAAATTCTTTTCAGCCTTGCCACTCAAAATTTGCACATATTTCTCTTGCAGATTAGTTCTCTAAACTGACATGTGGGTTTTTTTCTAATGGCCTAGAAAAGTTCAGTTAATTTAGGAAACCTATAAGAAACCTAAGAAATGAGAGAAGGGATTATTTTTTTGCATTCTTTTAGCATTTTCTCCCAAGCCCTAATTTCAAGCAACATGGGAAAACTGCAAAAAGTGTTAATTGATACGTATAATGCCTACAATTTGTACAGCCAGTTTGAGCGATTTTGAGCAGAGAGCGTGTTTTAGCAGAAAAGGCGCTCATTTAGTTCAATTTCTTATTTTTGAAGGACTAGCAGTGAACCGAAGCAATGATATTTCTAACAGAGACGTAAACCTCTGCCACTCAGTATTCTTCTAGACCTTAAAATACGATAAAGAACTGTAATATTTGTTAGTTTGCGAGGCTTTTTCGAACCTTCTCGACCTAGAAGATACAAAGGACTTTTCAGTTATTGCCATTATTAATGAACGTAATAGTTACAATATATGGGAGGTTCTAGAACTACTACGCTTAGCTGCGACCGATTGTAGTTCTTGTTTAAGTAGGTGTCAATGTTCCTGTATGCAGAGCCAGATGTAGCAGAAATGCTTCCTGTTCTACGCATGTGGCCATTTTCGCAAAGAAATTGCCTTGGCTTGTCTTTCTGGAAGGTATAGGAGAATCGCCAGTTATATAAGTATCAAATTATGGTTTAGTTTTTATTTTCTTTACAAAAACATTAATTACTCAAAAATGTCATGTACGTAGTTGCAAAAACGATGTTGGTGAAAAACCCATCAAATATGCGTTGCTGGGACTATACCCATGAAAATTCATTTCGGAGTTTCTTTCATATTTTGATTACGGAAAAAATTTTCGAAAATGGGAATCTTACTAAAATGCTGTTTTGCGAAAAGGGGTTCCATAGGACTGCAAAATCAGTTCTCTAAAAACTGAAGAGCAAAACTATCTTGGAGGTATAATCGTGTATCTTGTAAGATTTATGCTAGAATTTAAAGGTAAAATATTTTTTTTAAATTAAGAGTGAACATGCTGCGTGCGCATGCCTTCCTGTGGCCACATTCTTTAATTTGTAATGCTTGGTACGCATAGGTAACAAAGCAATAAAACTTCAAAGCTGCAGTGAGGCGACTTCGATCCAGTTCTCCAGTGGAAATATCCTAATATCCAAGAAGCGTATATTTCACGGGAAGATCTAGTCGGGTTTAAATATATCGCTGTTCCTGAACACCCTCCTCAAAAGCGATTCTCTCTCCTGGATAGAGATTATCGCCCCACTCCCCCATTTCTGCTCGTCCGTATTTAAAAAAAAAGCCGCTGGAGCAGAAAAAAGGAATGAACAAGGCATGGGGAAGTCTTAATAAATAAGTGGAAGTGGAAGTCATAATAAATAAGTCTTAATAATCAAATGCTCAGTTTTTCTTTGTTTAAACTGTAATGGCTTTGAATGTTCGTTTCCAGGATTCATCTCAGCCATTCTCAATATCCCTTTGACACTTCTTCTGCTCACCTCTCAGAAACTTCGCAAGCGTCGAGACTTTCAAGGTATGATTCTGCAGAATTAAACAAACGAGGCTGAAAAATCGATAAAGCCAAGCATGAGTTGTCATAAACAAGCTATATAGAATATCAGACTCGCTTAGCGACACGAAATTCTCGAACATGGTCAAGGTTAACGCAGAAATATGCTGGCTACTTAAATTCCCAAAATTCTGAGCTTCTAAAAAGTGCAGAGATGTGGACTTGCTGATGCTTTATTAGGCCACTGCACAGTTCTTCTTTCTGCAATTCAGAATTAGTTATCTATAGCAATAGCAACAGTTATTAAGGCGCGACACAGCATCACTCTTACTCCTAAGAGAAGAAGAATGAGAACTAGTGTGCACTACCTGGCTGTGAAATAAACTTGGCGGTGTTCCTGTTTCGGCGCTTGAACTACACGTGCCTTTAGCAGTCAAATGGTCTTGTCAAATTGAAAAAGAAGATGCGGGTAGACGTACTTTTGTTTTGTAGGGTAAATCAGAATCAAATTTAGACCCACGGCTTTTTTCAACTTATCTTATTACATTACGTGAGACTGATTGTAGTCATTTAGACAGTTCTTAGCTCTCCAAGACTCAGCACCTTGAAGCAACATTTACGGAAAATGTAGAGGAGCTGTTTTTTTTAAAGAATAGCATTGTAAAAAACAAATAGCTGAACTTTTTTCCGAGGAAAAACCGTATATATTTAAAAACCATAAAGCTTTAGTAAATCTTTTTGCGCGTAGACTTCACCAGAATTGCTGTACTTTTTCAACTAACTACAGTACATCTATACTCACTTGTTAGCCTTATTCATCGATGTTAAGCAAGGATACTCACCTGATTTTCTGAATTGTACTATATAAGTGCAGTTGTGAAATGTATGTATTGCGTGTAGCCACAAAACGTTTTTTTTTCCAAAAACGAGTTCCTGATAGTACAGCTTTATATTGAACAATTTTTTTTCAATAAAAATTCTTGAGAGGGGAACAACCGAGTGGTTTTGACTTTGAGACTTATCTAGTTCTAGGGATCTATTGGTGTTAAGAAACTTCAAAGAATCAAAGACGCTTAGGAAATAAAATGCAAATATCCGGCGATGAAGGAGTGTATTCTTAAATCTGGAGAAAAAAAAAAACTCTTGCACAGTCGTATTGCTAGATTAGACACAGACGCGGATTACAGCAGATCTACATACACATTGAATGGCAGATCTGCGTTCAACCTTCACATTCAGATGTATTTTGGGGGTAGGAAAGAAATTTGTATCAACAGTGTAGGACATATTTTTAAAGGAAGAATATTACATAGAAAAGAGAGTTTGTAGTGAACATTGTGTTAAAGAAACGCTCAGAATAGGTAGAACTTTT
>KN550120.1:31278-44458 GCA_000797555.1 Oesophagostomum dentatum | reverse complement strand
CTTTGTTTTCCGTACTACTTAAAGCACTGCAATCATTCGGTATGAGTAGAGTTACACAAGCCTTCCATACCCTCGCAACTGAGGCGGTAGGCGCCTCCAACAAAACGAGTGCGACGAAGTGGAAAACTCGTCCGCGAAATCGCGTACGAATCTTCCGGAGCGATTTTCTCGGTCAGGAATGACTTTCGAGCCGAGAAATTTGAATCCCAATCCTTTTTTGAGTTCGTCCTTCAGAATCCGTCGAGAACTCAGGAAGCGTTTTTAGAGTGGGTGCTGCCTTTAAAGCATCTGCAGTTCAAACGCTCGCTTAGAGTATTTAAGGCTGGGCAATTAAAAAAACATAAGTTTTTGTCGACGCAGTTGTCCTGAAATGATAAACGCAAACAAACTTATCTAACGACACTTTAATTGCAGCGCATCGGACAGACAGCCAGGAAGAAGCAATGTCGCGCTAGGAGTTGCTTTCATCTGTTACGGAGTATTTGCTGAGGTACAGGCTATTGCTATGTTTTATTCTTCAAGTATATTTCAAAAAATTTGCGTCTAAATATCATCTTCAGATTATCTACGTGCTTGACTTGGCTGTAATGCTGAGAAAGGATCATCGACGCCTATCCTGCTACAAAATAATGATATGCCTAGGTATTCAAAGCGGTGATTTTTAAAAGCATGTTCCACCAAAATGTGGCTATGCCTCAAAGACCTACTTAACGATCCTTCCCCACTTTAGTAGCATTCACAACTTGCTCGTTTCGGAGAAAATTCTTACCTAGAATAAATCCTCTATTAAGGAAAACTGCAAGACGTCAGGGCACAAATTTCGAACACGGGCTAGAACGCGGGCAAGAAGGCCACGACTTTGTACATATCCTCCATGGATTTTAAATTTCACGCATTTCAACAAATCCGGTTAAGACGTTGGCTGAAAAGCGCTATACGCTTTCTGGATGACAGCGAAAAAAATCCTGAACTGAGCAGTAAAAATGACTGTTTGCCTATAACCAGTGGACCTATGCAGTTTCTTTCGCTTTCATCAGTCTCGATACTTTATATAGTAAATAAAATGCGGGTTCGTTCTACTCTTCATAAAGGCAGTCAGTGTGTTGCTAAGTATTGCTAAAAGTTTTTGGCATGGTATATGCCTGAAAGAAAGTCGAGAAATGGGAATGTAGGACAAGTTTGGTGGTCTAGAACACAAAGAAAACTACGAATCGTTTTCAGGCCTCTGAAGATGGCGAATCAGGTGGAACATCAGGAACATAAAACCTGAAAAGGTTCGTAGTGTTTTCTGGGCCGTCACACTTCTTCCACCATGCCATTTCTCGACCGTTCGGCGCGCTTAAAGACAGTTTTCCCTAAAATCCAAGTTCCCGCACACTTAATGCCAAGCTGTGCGTATCGGTCCCTTCTAGCGGTTGCAGAAGCTTCAATGAAAAGCTGTCAACCGTTTTGGAAAAAAAACCGTGGAGCAGCGCCTTGTTTTTGAAGCTAACGCCCTTGCGATGCTGAACGAAGACGTGTCAGCACGGATCTGCCAGGGCAATAGTCATTCATGCTTTTTGGTTTGACACATCATCTCCGTATACTCATACATCAGCCCTAAAACAAGACGCTGTACAGCGGTTTCGCAATTTTTCTCAAAAACACTTGGAAGCAGATTCCATGTTTCTCTTTCTTTGAACCTCGGCATGTATGAATTATATCTCGATCTGTTGCGCCAACGAGGTTTGCAGGTGGATATTTATTTGCCCGACGTTTCGGCAGGTATCGCCGTCTTCAGAGGCTCTGAAATTGCTCGAGATTTGGATTTTCGATCTATGCCATCAAACGCCGCATCCATTTTGAGCTAGTTTCGACGTCCTACCAGATTTGGAACAAAGAAGAAGCTATAATGTGAAAGATGGACACACCAATAATCCACCGCTAGCGGGTAAGCTGTAACAGGAAGACACCGCTAGACACTGTCGCAATGAGACGAGTGGAAGCTACTACGCAGTCCATTTTGGGTTGTAATCGGAACTGCAGATATGCGACTTTCAGAGATCACATAACGATACAAACGGCAAGAAGTCTGTTGTGATTGCTCATGCTTGAATTCCTTACGGAAATCCAAAATGCCTCTAATGCCTTTCTTGCTGATACCTCAGATTCGAGGGTCAGAATTTCACATGTTACATCGTAATCTTCTCCACCGTGACACTCATATCTGTGTTTCCCGAGAGGCGATGTCCTAGTCATTCTTCTCTTACTGGCAAGGTGCTCCCTCAGTCATACACTAAGACATCTACCTGTCTCACCAATGTATCTTGCCCCACATGCCACGCACTGGATCTGATATATGACACCTGACTTAGAGCAATCCCCTGGTTTACCCTGCGGACAAACTAGCTCAAAATGGATGCGGCGTTTGATGGCATAGATCGAAAATCAAATCTCGAGCAATTTCAGAGCCTCTTAAGACGGCGATACCTGCCGAAACGTCGGGCAAATAAATATCCACCTGCAAACCTCGTTGGCACAACAGATCGAGATACACTTGGAAGCTTTTCGTTGGAACTTGCAATGAGCAGAATGGACCAAAAGACGCCGATTGGTTCCAAATGAGCAGAAACGCAAATTTCATTGCAAGAATTCCTTTAAGTAAGAAATAGATGTTCGTCCTAAGAAACCCGCCAGGCAAGCAAGAGGAGGTTGAAGAGTTCACACACTGGTGTGTGAGACTTCGTTCGAATTTGACTTTTGCTGTGCTTTTGAGAAGAGATAGCTCCCCTATGCAAACTCAGTAACCAAATTTTGGTGGAACATTGCCTTTAACAGGTACCACTAGATAAAAGCTTTTCTATTACCTTACCCTTAACTTTAGGTCTGTTCGATATGGCTGCCATTGTCGTCAATTCCTTCCTAACTGGGTATTTCTGGATCATGGGATCGAATTACTGCACATCTCCTACTCTCATATACATAGCTGGCGCTTTCGGTCTTGGTTCGTTTTTCCAGCGTTCGTTCTTTTTTTGGATTAGACTCGGCGTTCTCACTATCTTCGCGCTTAGCTTGCATCAGTTTCGTACTTTTCGGTATCAATAGGCGTAGATGATCGAGAACTTTGTCTAGCCTACTTGACCATTTTCACTAAACACTTTCAGGGCTATGGTGCGGAGCTTGTGCACTTTGCTTCATCTTGATTATAAACCGTTTGCTGGATCTGTGGAACAAGGACTTGATGCAGAGTGTGAGTTTCCGCTGGACAGATAAATAATTCTTACTGTTTGATGGGGTTCATTTTGTTGCTATGTTTAAAAACAGCTTTTAGCTCTTCAAAGATGGAAGAACCTACATCGTCCTAACAATACCAGTATTCTATTTCGCTTACTTCTTTTTCTTCACTGCTCCAGTCCTCTTCAACTCCGATATGGCGTCCTGGTTCTTCTACACTTTTGTGCCAGGTCATGACCCAACGAAGGTATGAAAGTTTGTACGGCACATGTCACAGTTATAGAAGATTTTGACGAAACAAAGAGAACCCGAAAGATTTCAGCCGCTAGCAAGCTAAAATAAATTAGCATAATTTTATCCTTCAAAAACGTGAAGTGTTCTTTGAGGGTTTAAACAATTTTATTAAAGGCTTATGGCGTTCATCTCATTAAAAGGAGTACGCAGAAACAGCTGAAGTGCTCGGCTTCGGTTTGCATTGGAACCGTCTGGAATACAACATCATTCAACTTGCCTACTGAAACAGAACACGCGGGGCTACTAAAGGAACAAAAACTTTGTTACATGAGCAGTGGAAAGCTTTTTGAACGAAGAAACTGAAAAGGAGATGGTGTTCTTTCCAAAAGGGCACAAAGATAAAATATAAAAATAGACTTTAGCTGTTTGTCTCAGTTTTACACTCGCGTCAATATACCCTAGTTGCTTAAGTCTCTGTTCCAATAATCCCTTAGTTTCCCTAGTAAATCCTATAGTTCATAAACGAAAAGAAGTATACAAACAACAACAGACGTTATAAGGTATAACAGTAAAAAATCTATTCTTCAGTATCACAACATGCCACACAGTCTTAACAACATCTTCGTCGTAGCCATAACATGCCTGCTTTATGTACAGTATTCCCGTATTCTACTGCGTTATACCAAAGTCGGTAGTGGCGTTTCTTGGACACAGAAGTCGGTAAGTATAAATTACAATCTGGCTGATGTCATCTGCGAGCAAAGTAGACGTAAGTTGCTTTAGTTCTTCATACAATCCGCCGTTATATGTGCAGCGAACCTGATCGGGTCGTTGATTTACGTCTACATGCAGTTCTTTCCTACTCCCATGTTTCTTATCTACGTAGGACATGTGAGCTGGATGCTTGGACACGGTAAGAGATAGACTTTTAGTTACATTAGGTAGAAGAAATGATGAGAAAAGTACGCTTAAAACGAATCAGAATAAATCTACACTCAAATTACCCCTGCAGTTACGAACCTAACCTCGGATTCCTTCTCATTAATAGTTCCCAGATTCCATTATATACTGAGTATTTTCCTAGGTTTACAATTGCTCAGCTTACAGAGCTGTTTTAACTTGCTAAAAAGTCACCAAAAATTGGTGCTTAGACTGGCAGTAATCGAGGTTCTCAGGCTATACATCTGTAGAGTTAATAAAGCCTATAACTCCACTTTCTTCTATGCAAAACTGAACCTATGCTTGCTCATAATTTTATTTTTCCTGCAAAAAAGTTTGAATTAATCAAATCAAAATTTCTTTTTGTCACTATTTTTAGCAGAGCTAACACAACGGCCTGCAACCCCTGGAGTAAAACAATTTTTCTTTCTAGAGAACCAAGCCTATTTCTAACACCTTTCATATCTCTCCTCAGGTTCCGGGGATAGGTCTTGTGAAAAGATAGGGAATCAAGATCCTTTGTGGTCTTAGTAGGGAATAAGGTTCCTTTGTGGCCTTACTCTCTGCTCATAAGAGACATAATTGCTTCCAGTGTTATACTATTATAATTGTTTCTAAATTGCTTCCCTTCCTTAATAAAATAATTCAAGGTTGTCCGGCAATCGTCTACCTACTTCTCAACCGCACTATTCAGCGGGAAGTTCTGGCCATGTTCGGTCTTCAGCGTGCTCAGAAGATAACAAGTACCATTACCAAGTCGCCCATTTCCACCACACCAATGACAGACTCTTGAGCTCTCAATCTTTGTTGTCTCACAATCTCCGTTCTTATGAACATGTTTTGTATTCTGGTGTTGTAGCAACGGTAATCCTAGAATGTTATCTTCGCAGAATTATAATCTGTTTGCTAGAAGCAAAATGCATTTATGCTTTTGCTGTAGCAATGAAGACTGTAACGAAAATGGCACAACTACTTAGAGGATCATCTGTCATGCTGCTAAAATGGTAAATATACCAAGACTCCTAGATCAGTTAAAGAGTTTAGGAGGGGATGCAAGTTTTATTCCGTCATGAACTTCTCCCAAAAATGCAACTTGCTTCAAATAAAACTGCTAAAATACCGAATAAGCAATCTGAAGACGATTCACTGTGATTATTCTGCCTCACAGGTTGTAATTGTAACCGGGGTATATTTCAAGCGAAAACCACGAATTTAAAAACACCCTCGCCCAGCTAAGGCCAGAGGCACTGGCCACATGTTGCAAGCAAAAATACCCCTCGCTTATTCTCTCATTGCAGTAGATGAAACAGTCACTTTTCTCATTATAAAGACGTGTTTTTCTAGTTAGTCTAGACCATCTCCTACGGAAAGATGAGTTGGAAAAGAAGGAACGAGTACAATAAGCTACAATTAAAACTACAAAATCAGAATTATACACCATTTTGCAATGTTTTAGCAAGTTAGCCCCAAGAAATAAATGAGGCGGTCAAGGAATGGGCTGCGACGACAAGACCACAGATAACCAGTCTTCTTTTCCCAATTATAATTCGAAGACATATTCTTATAGGTGAGCTAAAGAGGAATACTTAACTCACTTCCGTAAGTTTCGCTTGAAGAACTTTTTTTGCAAAAAGTTCGAACGAAAAAGACGAGTTCATCGAAATCGAATATCTTCGATCATATCGACGATCCCACGACTATGTGGGGAATTGAAATTTTGCATTAGATGAGAAGTATAGTTTGCCTCGAAATCTCTATTTATTGGCCGATCGAAGGTCGAAAGCAGAAGGATCGGAGTTTGTTGGAACTGTAAAATTGTAGTAAAGCAGTGAACAACTTCAGTTTATATATATAAATCCAAATTGAAGCCGTACATACACATATGAGGTAACCTTTACCGCTACTTTGGAAATTTCGAAAAAGGTGAACCCTCATAAAACGGAAGATCAGTTGAATTTTTTCAGAATCAGTGGCGAACTAATGCGAACGTCTTCTTACTGGCGTAAGTGCATCGAATCTCTCATTTGATGTCCTGAAAAGAAAGATTACAGCGTGTTCATGTTCTACCAGATGGAAGTTTCCATCCTCATAAGGAAAACTTATTTTTGCTCTTGTTATATGAACTGCCCCTTAGCTTCCACGATCTCAATCGCATATCTCTGGATTTCCTTTTACTAAACGCTGAAGATTTGTAGATCTTTAAAGCTGCTTTTTCCCATCTTCTTCTCAGCCGGCTCGATGCACCCTCGCTGCATAGTATCGGAAGAGTGTGTGCTCTCGAAATTACTATTTGAGGCAGTCCTGAGGAAAACTATAAGAAAATCATGCCGCAGTTGTGACCATTGCTGATCACAGAAATCGTGGTCACTTTATACCGCAGCCCTATCTTGTCAGTGACGGTAAGCGTACTAAGAAGCTAAAATCACAGAGTCGTCTGAAAACATATACAGTTTGTACACCCTAGCAGACCAGTGGCGCGGTTTATGCAACAAGGCACGCCGCTGGCGTCTTATGGGCGCAAATTATGTTCTCGTAGCAAGACAATATATATTATAAGGCAAAAGAGCAGCAAAAAAAGAAAAAGATGGTAAAATTCGGGAGCGTCGCCGACGCTAAAATCAACCAGTATTTAGTCCTCACCATCGATGAACTATGTGGAGGTCACGGCAATGCCTGGTATGCAGACTGCGTAAGACATTCCTACTCAACTTCACTGCACAAATTTTCGGGTGATTCTTGTGCATATTTTCATCTCCCACATAAACCTAAAAAACTGGGTTACCGTACAAAATGGGCGTATCTTTTGTGATCTTATCTTTGAGACTGAAGTAAAAAAGCAAGCACAAAGGCAAACATCTTTTCCTGAATACGCAGAATCTTGCATCTGCTTATAGTCAGAAGAATGCGGCATCGTCGTGTGACGTCTATTGGCGACTACTTTTCAGCAGTCGACTTAGAAGAGGCCTGCATCTCCTGGGTACTTTAGCTCATCTCAGCGCCTTCCAGGATCGGCACAGCACATGCACCACCATTTAATAGTTATTCGTCATATAGAACAACCCGAAAACTCTCCTCACGAATTGGTTTTCGGAAAACGACGACCTTTATGACCCATGTGAAGGATTTGGCGCCTCTACACAAAAATTGTTTCGCTGCAGGAACAGTTCAGGTTGATTAGGGTCATTGTTCACCCCTCAGTTGATTGACCAAACTTGAGATGTGTTGAGTGCTGTGTGACAATGTCATAGGGTCCTCATGCTTCAGCAAATTGGTAGAAATTGCGTGTGTTGCAGAGCTACTGAAGGTTGCTACATCCTGCTACTACGGCAAGATTGAAGAATTCATGAGGTGTGCAGGCAAGATGCACGCAACGTCACACTCTTGACCAGCTAGTTATTCGAAAAGGTGGTGACGAATCGCCAGAAATAGCAGCGGTTTAGCACCAACACTGGCACCGGCTAAATACCTGACTTTTCTCTGGCAAAAACACTGTTTTCTGGTAACACACTTATTTTCTAAAACCGCACATGTGCCCGTTATGTCTGCAAATTTCCAGTGTCGTAGCGGCACAAGTACCGCAATCTTCTGAATAGCACAGCCGAATATCACGTTAACAGCTGCAGTTTTCAGAGCAGTATTTTTGTTAAAGAAATACAAGTATGAGACTCCACGATCCGAAAAGTCTGTGTGAGCTTTAAAGATCGAGAAGATGGCCAGACATCGTCTTCAAAATTGTAGTTCTGCTAATTCTTGGCACCAAAGATCTTTATGTTTTCAAATTAATTGTCTGTCGAATATATACTCGCGCTAAACATACTTCTCAAACAGCTCAACTAGTAGATGAACATCAGTTTGTTGCTATACTGGTTTCTAAAACGATACTCGGAATTCGTCAAATTACACAGTAAACTGTCAAAAATCATCTTCGAATTGAAGAGGAGGTTATATAGACGTTTTGCAGTTATAATGCCTCGATGCAAGGCAAAAATTAGTCGAATTACTATCTACGCTGATTATTGACGCAAAAAGTGAAACTAGCCACGGATTTTCTCTAGAAATAATGAAATTCGTGAGTTTGTACCAGCGGAGGCGTTTCATGATTCAGGCGATAAAGTCAGTGACGCAAAGCACTGGTTACGCAGAAAGGACTACGAGTTGAGTGAAGTCTGCCGAAAGTGTACCCTTCATTCTTTTTACAATCATTCTTACAAAAGGAGATGCACCCAGAACAGAAGTTTTCCTTGAAGTAGTTGAGAGATGTTCGTTTAGGTAGATGGAAAATGGGGCTCGAATGAAAGTCTTTTCTATTCAATGAGTATTTGAATATTGGGAGCTTCGCACTCTCTAATGCTTCCAAAAATGCTGTCGAATTTGACATTAGCGCCGAAAAAAAACTGTTGGTTCAACACGCGGCATACTGTCTTCTAGTGGTTCGTCCTCGGTGAAAGTGTTGTCCACGTACCCCACTAGTGATATTTCTGTATAATTTGTGAACAGCAGAGCTGTGGCCGCATTCCGAAACTATCTGGTCCGGGCCATGCATCGCCTAGCGTTCCTGATGCGCCTGTTCTAAAGACTCTAGTGCGGCTTATGCAAGAGCAACATGAATTTCGAAGTACCAGAGGATGTTGTTAGTGGTACTGGAGCAATAGCGCTTGAACTAACTTGTCCACAAACTTTTGAAAGAACAGGCCACGCACGGCCTGGGCCAGATGGTTTCGGAATACGGAAACTGGTAGCGGTGGTCCGAATATGGAGCGACCAGGAGCGGACCACCCAGTCAGTGCCTGAGGTGTGCACAACCCATGTAAAAATGGTAAATCGCGGAATAGCTGCGATTTTCGCTAGGGTTTTAAAGGAAGGCAGGCTTTCAAAAAATGGTTCAGCTCTCAGCTTAGGCTACCGTCGTTGACAGCTAAGGTTTACGCTTGATCTTCTCGCTCTCCTTCCATTTAACGGCGATTTTTAAACCTCTCCACCTCCCACTTCGACAGTTTTCTTCGTGACGTGGTTCTGTTTCTTCTCAGGTGTATTTGTCACTGATAAGTGCGTTGTATAACTTGATACCGCATAGCATTATTGGGGACCTCCACTCCTGCTTAAACGATACAGTTCATATTCGAAGTAGTGAAGGCGTTATCGGTAAAGTTCTTACCAGAAATTGAACAGAACTCTCTGCCCAAGAACTTATCGCACATGCAGTGCAGATCGAAAGTTCTTTGGTTGCTACTCCAGCAGAGTGAGAAAAGTTTCGAAGCTGTAAATGTTCCCCTATAAACGTTCCCTCACTGTTATACATGCTCCAAGCGTTAATTTTTGTTGCTGCACATGGCTCGTTTTCTACCTTCTCAACAAACAAAGAAGTAATAATATTTTGTTCCAAAAGTTTCGTAAATGAACACTACGAAATGAACATGTGCACATTTGATTGCACAATAACATTAATTTTGGAGCTAGTTTACAGTTGGCTATGTTAGCACACAGCGCAGTTAAGCGCGCCAGAAAGACAAAAAAAGAAGAAAAGTGCAAAAGAACAGAATTTCATTAAGGCATGTCATACATAAGGTTGTGCACATATTAGCCGTAACAGAGTTACCAAACTAATCGTCACTGTAAAGATCAGTGCGCGTACTTGAAATGTTATATAGTAAGCGAATACTGCACCAGCGGTTTCTTTGCTGCAACACCGTTTACTTTATAGGGCACAGTTGCTAGCTCCTGTTTGCAATGTGTTTCTAAAAATAGAATACACGAGAAAAATGCTTTTACTGACAAAAACAAAAAAGCCGTTGTGGTAAGCAACAGTACAATCGACCTAGTGAATTCCAGACTTGATTAAAAGTGTCATTAGGATTCTGAAAACATGGAGAAAAAATAGAGCTTGCCAATAATTACACACTTCTAAATAGGAAGCTCTAATCAACAAGGAAACGTCTCAGTTATTTGCTCTCCTCCGTTTCTACTGGAGGCCCTCTATTTGAGGTTTGATCAGTTAGAAAGGCTCCAGTGTATAATGAAGGAGAAAATTTGGTAGTGCAGATTAATAGCTCAATGCTCACCGATCAATAATACTCAGCACTAGTTATAAACATACTTATCGGTTTCAGGTTCAGCTACACTAGGTTGTTAAATGGCTCGCCATTCGGCTTACACTTCGGCGGATGTCGCCTTCCTCGGAGCCTAAACGGGAGGTTAACGGCATCAAATTACCCAACCAATGCTCCCTTCAAAGAATCGAACGAATTCAAAAAACTTTTTCCAGCAACCATGCTCTGCGGAGGTTCCTCACAGTGCCAGTTTCATTACCAAACGATACTAGACGAACTGTTTTTTTAATCGAACTAGTCTTTCTTCTTTGGAGAGCTAGGCAAACTGGCCAACAACCGCATAAGCTGAACTTTAAAGATCATTGAGATCAAACACGTCTTTGCTCCTAGAAGATTAACCTAACCTAAAAATTACAACAGTCTCTCAAGCTTACACTCCTACCGCTTGTATATCACGGTGTGGCAGAGATCAGCAAGGCTACAATTTGTGATACAATACAATTCAGCGAAAGAAAAAACTTCGATGTCTGGTGTTATAGACCGGCAACGAATAACGGGGAGGAGCATTTTCAGAAAGCATATATACATCCTCCGCCTCAGGTCAGCGGTACCAGGCGCCTTCAATATTGTAGAGATTTCCCTGCTCTTCTTCTAACTAGACAGCCAGTACAGGTGCTCGTCTTGACTTATAGTGCGTTCCATAACTACAGGACACCCCCGTTTTTCATTGCAAAGCCTGATTCTAACCTCCTTGGAGAATATTTTATTTGTATTCTTCATGCATGGCTACCCCAGAAGCCATTTTGCAACTCTTCGAACTCATGCTCCATGCTTTTTGTGATTTTTTAGAAGTTTTTTCTGCTGTTTTATAACTGCAGAACACACCTAATAGTAAATAATTTTTACAGTAGCAGTAAGTTCCCGAATAAATGTATTTTATGAGCAAGAGAAGAGGAGCGCATTGCTGATTTACTGGCAACTTTGCCACCTATTTTGATAAGCGGTAGGAGTTTTACTGATTGTGAGATTTTTGAATGAAAATCCATAGACTCTTCAAAAAGACCATTTTCTTCGCACTGGAGATTCCCGAATTTGCTGCCAACCTTTACATGCATCATAATTCTACATGAAGACCATAAAAGCACGAGCATATGACTACCTCAGCGCGGTTAAACCAGTAGGGAACCGCTATTTACCCCAGAAACTGCCTGAGTAGATGAAACGTTGTTGCAGTTAGTCGCAGATGACAAATCACAACTTTTCAAGCTCTTCCACCTCCTGATAATGGAGAAGGCACGCCGCTTCAGCGGCAAGCGCAAGACGATTGGAAAACCCTCCCTCTCTCGCGGAATTCTGCATGCACATTCGACTCATGCTCTGTGAAGTAATGCTAGGGGTAGCTTATGCGCGGAGATGTTCGAATCCTTACTAATTCTTGAAGCCCTTTCAGAATCCTTGAAGAAGCGGAAGGCGTTCTGAGGTTAGACAACATTGCTTTTGTGTAAATCCCATGATGGATGATTATTCGAATCTTTAGATACATAACAACTCTATTCCGCTAGCAAATAAAACAATCATTGGCAATTTCTGTCGGTACCCAGATGCTCTGGCTCACCAAAACACATTCAGAAGCAGATGTGATAGAATTTTTTTCTTTTTGCGAATGTGTGAAATGTAGTATTTGAGATCGACTATAATTCTGCTGCCTGTCTTTCGTTTCGCAACGTTAAAAGACCAGGAAAGTTTTTCCAGGTTTAGAAGAACTAAGAATGGAATGGCTAATCCGAGCTGGCGGAAATGCAGAGAACATACGCGGTTATGATTGCAGGTTGGTACAAGAAATACACAAACTTGATTTTAATTGCTTCCTGCTGTTGATAGCTCAAGAAGCGCGACAACAAGCAACACATCTTAAACTAGATATATTTAATAAAAAGTACTGGGGTCTGATGAAGTGACACGCGCATTACAGCTTAGAGTCAAGTAAGGAGTACAGTCACCAATGTACAGATTCGGCCAGTAGTTGAGCACTAAACATTTCCCAGGCGACGAGATAACGGGGAGACTTTGGTATCCAGCTTTAATAATTATTAGACCCTGTGACCTTTTTAAAGAAAAATTAATATGAAGAGATTGATTTGATTTGATTTTACTATAAAGCGATAATACACAAGGAGGGAAGAGCCACTTAGTAGAACGGCAAAAACGATATACTTGTTTATGTTTGCTGAAGAATTTAGTAATTCTCCTTCTTTTATAACTGACCGTTACAGATGTGGATGCCCGATAAGGTGCACTCATTGCTCGAACCCAAAAGTGAGAATGATAACCGCTCCTTACACAAGTCCCGTGCTGCCTTGTATCCCATCACTTTCCCAGTTGCTCTCCGCTTCTTGGAGGAGGTTTTTGGCATGTGGGCGTTTTTTAAGGGCATACGCGCATAACAGCTTGTATTATATTTTCGAGTTTGACGGTCGTATGAGCTTCGCAAAGCGTCTTAAGAGAATGCACGCGTAATCTTCTTCGGATTAATCAAGAGCAGCTAGGAAAGTGAAGATTTATAAGGCAGCCCAGGATCTATCTAAGGAACTACTACTGAGGCAATAGTCTGCTTAGTGAGTCCTGAGTAAGCAGAAGTAAAGCCATACTTCTATACATTTAGGAATTCGAGCAGAAGTTATGGCATCACTAACTATGTGATCGGGACATCATTCATTACCTACGGTGTGATTATTGAGGTTAGGTTA
>KN550116.1:23124-40020 GCA_000797555.1 Oesophagostomum dentatum | reverse complement strand
ATCTTGAAAAAATGTGAAGCGATGTTAAAATTGTTAAACTTCTTCCGTTCGATGGAGGCAGATTGTCTCCCACTTGATGGTTTTGGAATGATTTCAAAGTTTGCATGACATCTAAAAGTTCTCTAATCGGAAGAAATTAGGCTTTCTCAGTTCCTCATAAACCCTCTTGCAGAGTATATATTCTCTTTTCACATCATTTTACGGGACCGCAAAAACTGAATGCACACAACCTTTTGAATAGCGTAGTTCATCTAGTGGAGCAAGATGGTGAAACAACTTACGAGTGGGCCTCAGCAAACGCTACGTGACACAACAGCGCTAAAACAACAGGATTTTTGTTTTCGAAATTACGAAATTTGCGGTTTTTTAATTTGCAGTCCTCCACATTCCGATCTGTCGCCTCATCGTGGCGTAGGGGTAGCAATGGGAGTCGAACTGCGAACTACAGCGGAGGTTCACCTTCCGGCAGGGCCACCCAAGCTGTGAAGGTGTTCGGCATTTGCCTAGCTAAGCGCAGACCAGCTGCCAGGTTGACCGTCCCCGGCAGTAGCCGGTGTCGCTAGCCGGTCCTACTCCTGATCCATAAGGGTTTGGCGACTGCCTGTGGTGGAAGCCAAGCACGCCGCGGCAGGGCTGCTTGTTGTGAGAGAAAACCATCTTGCTTTGTTCAGCGTGGACTCTGCCTCAGAACCCTGCACACCGGGCCCTGTCTGTTCCGACGTCGGCGACATGACAACTGGTGAGAAGCGATGAAATCTCAGGTTGCACAGGACGTCACCGGATTCGGAGCAAAACTGCGCGTCTACGACTCGCCACGGAGAATGTTTTTTGATCTGCACCTACAAAGTTAGAACGTTCTCCAGCAACGTCGATCTCCGCGCTCTTCTCGAAGCCGTAGGGCGCATCAAGTAACATGTGATCGCTGCGCAGGAGACCAAAAACAGGAAAGAAGACGTGAGACAGATGAAGGACGGAACCCTCGTCATCCATGTCGAGAAGATCCCAGGACGAAATGTTGGTGGCATTCTCGTTCATTTTGTCGAGTCGTACGAAATCCTGTCACCTCGCTTAGCTGTCCCCCGTTTCCACCCTCCACGCTAGAAGACCGTCAGCGTCATCAACTGCTACTCACCAACGTCAGCAGCTGATGAGCGTGAGCTAGACGCGTTCTACGAGGAATTGGAGGAAGCGATCCACAACGAGAAGTCCTTCTACAAATTTGTTGTTGGAGACTTCAACGCAAGGAGAGAGACAGCCGCAGAAGTTGAAAACAGGATTGGAAGATTTGGATAGGAATATGAAACGACAATGGCAGTCGTCTCGTTAGGCTCTTGTCTGCCGCTCGACTGTTTCATGGAAACTCCGTCTTCATGAAGAACACAGCAGGTGGACTTGGGAGTCACCTAACGGCGCGACTCACGCGGAAATCGACTCACCAACCGAAGGTCTTATCTACTGGATGTTTCCGTAGTCCCATCTTTCTACAGTGGTTCTGGTCACAGTCTCCTTCGGGCGAAAGGTACGACCCAACCACAAGCTGGAGAAGAACATCTGCGATAGCTCTAAGAGGAAGAAGGATGTCATGTATGACGTTGCCATCTGAGTTGCCATTTGAGTCTTTGTCTCGATATGACTGGCCTGTCCTAGAGGGCCCAACGAAGGACTACGGTTTGCTTCTTAAAGGGCTGGAAGCCTGCGCAGAACGAACCCTGAAGCTCCGCTAAACACATCTGGAACGCATCTTGAACGCCACCAAGGAGTTGCTGAAAAGAAGGAGAGCTTTAAGGCTAGATCCGAATGCATCACAAATCTAGCGGGTAGTGGCGAACACCAGCTGCAGAAGAGCTTTGCAGGAGGATCTTCGAAGGTAGAGGCAAGCAAGGATTTTGAAAGCAGCACAGAAACGGACAAGTCTGAAGAAATGCCGAAGGGACCTCCAAGAGTACCATGTTCCGCTGACTGCACTTCTGAAGGAGGACGGAACTCCAACATCTTCCCCTTGCGAGATGGAATCGATAACGGAGAGATTCTATACTAATCTCTTCCGTTCGTCAGCTCCCGTGCTAGACCCCCACACCCCTACTGGCGGAGTACCACTACGACGGATCCTCTCTGCTGAAGTACGCGCCGCAATTGACACCATTAAGGCAGGCACAGCCGCAGGATCTGACCACATCTCGGCCAATCTTCTACGGGCTGGAGGCCATTGTCTCCACAAAATTCTAACCTCATAGTTGCAGAAGGAGAGGATCGCGGACCATTGGAGGACCTCACGTACCGTTCTTATGCAGAGGAAGGGCGATCGTGATGATATCCGGAATTACCGTCTGATATCTAATCCGCCTGCTGAGCGGACTGTACAAGCTTTTCACGAAGATCATCCCCACTCGCATTGGATGAGTCCTAACCTCAAGAGCAGGCTGGATTTTGCAAAAACTTCAGCTACTTGGACCACATTCATAGAGGTCTGCCGGAAATACCACCTGCCTCTCATCTTCACCTTTGTCGACTATGAAAAAGCATTGGACAACATCGAGACGAACTCCAAAATGTCAGCATTAGTCGGCATGGGAGTGGACGGATCCTACGTTAGGATTTTAGCCGACTGCTACAAGAACTGCTTAACAACGGTGCAGCTTTTCCATCGCCCCTTTCAATACCAATCGGAAAGGGGATACGTCAGGGCGATACCATCTCGCCAAAGCTGTTCACAGCCGCGTTGCAGAGGATAATGAAGTCGTTCGAGTGGGACGAAAGGGGCATATGGGTTGATGGACGATTCCTCTTCAGTCTTCGTTTCGCGGATGACATCGTTCTCTTTTCGAGGAGTACTGCTGAAACGAAGACGATGATGAAGGAGCTAAACGAAGCGGGGAAGAGATTTGGACCGCGAATAGATCAGAAGAAGGCACAGTTCATGAAAAACGCCTACAGTGAAGGAATGAAACTGGAAGGTTCTCCCATTGCGGAGACGCCTTTCTACGTGTACCTCGGATGCTCGATGAACATGGAGAAAGATCTGGAAGACGAACTGAACAGAAGGAGTAGAGCAGCTTGGGCCGCCTTCAGGTCTCTGAGGGAGGCCACGGACCACCTGACGAACCCAGAGTCCGCGCCCATCTGTTCGACACGACCGTTCTTCCAGCACTCTGTTACGCAGCTTAGACTTGGACTGATACTGCCACCACGTCAAGGAGGCTACGGACCACCTAAAGAGCGCTTGAGAGGTGTCTTCTGAAGAGTAAGCGACGAACTCAACATCAAGCTGATTTCGCAGTTCTGATTTTAGGAGGATGTCCCGTCTACGCGAAGCAGCGGAATACGTGTCGAAAGCAAAACACCGATGGGCCGGTCATATCGTAAGAAGTACTGACGACAGATGGACGAAAAGAACCTTGGAGTGGATTCCAAGCGATGTGAAACGCCCTCGAGGAAGACCTCCAAAGAGATGGGCGGACGTGCTCATGGAAAATATGGACCAGCTGAGAAATCAGCTGGGTACAGTTCAAGAATACGGAATGGGAGCTCGCGGACGGATCCAATCATAATGCCTGAATGACACTTTCGAGCTCTGTTACCACAGCTTTCTCTGCAATGTTATTGCATTTCGCTAATATTTTTTTAAGTAAATACGTGCTACGTTGTGTACGATGGAGCCAGCTGGACATGGATTTTTGCTGATACAGAATGCGGATACTTTATCTCTTATATTACCGATTTCTGCAGTGGTTGTGCTGTTTGTTCAACGGTATTTCTCATTGACACTGCCACTCTTATAAAACTGAGGATGATTCACAAGGCGTGTTTTTTTTAAAGATATTTCTGCATTTTGATGTAGACCAAAACAGAGTATACGTTTAGAATTCGCTAATAGTAGCTGGAAACACGACGCGTGGTCTCAGCGCGCTCCAGAAGCTTCAAATTCGTTTCTTCGCACAGGTCAGTAGCTGTTAAAGATGTTATTCAAGGTGATGACTTAAAATATTTGCCATCTACGTAGCTTAAGAATATAACTAACTGTATCTGTTAAAAATCCCATTAGGCGGGTTGAAAAATAGATTCTTTGCTTTTGTTGCAAAAAAAACTTGTTTTTGTGCACGAATGCAATAGAGGGGCCAAACAAATAGAAGAATGTCTTCGACTTGTACTTGCCAACAACAAAATATGAGAATAATTCGTTTAGCGTATGTTCATTAGCATAGCTTTTCATTCCAATGCACAAGCGCTCCAACGTGGATTGTGATTTTTTTAACCTTAAATCGTAGATGAAGATAGTAGCTGTAGTTTCCCATAAGTCGTCTCCAATACAAGTTGACAGAATCACGAAATTGCAAAATGACTAACAAGTATCATTAGTTGTAAGTTATCTCTTTTGTCGTTGTACAAAATACAGCTTGTACTCATATGCAGTAGGGCTCAAAAGTATTTGAGCACTCCATTTTTGCATACTTACATTATTCCGAATATCTTTCCATGGGATCCGCCAATCAAGCTGAAATTTGTGGGTTTTTAATAGCAGACTAGCGTACACACACTTAAGGATACCCGTGCCTTCGCCACTCTGCGTGCCGGCCTCCGCGACGCTTGCGGTTATTTGTTAAGGGAAGGGATTAATAGCAGACTAGCGCAGGTCAACCCTTGGTGAGCAGCTTCGCTGCGCCATTTAGGCGAGTTATACCTAGCCCTATTCAGTTTTTGTCGCTTTTCCAAATTTTCCAGTAGCATTCTATCTCAATACTAAAAGGAGTGAAAATATGCGTTATACACCAAAATATTTTCTCCATCTTATAGCACATAGCATACCCTAAAACAATCTGCCCAGTACGGAAATAAATTTGAAACTGACTTAATCGATTTTCTCTAAAATTTCTTCATTTTCCCATTCGAGCAAGAGAGCAGTTTTGCAGATCGTAGATGAAACATGAACAGCTTTGTCGAGAATCATAAAGGAAAAATACGATTATATGGCAGGGATGCTTAATCTCCAAAATATCTGCAAATCAAATTTTAATCGACTTTGAAATCGTACTTTTTGACGCAGATGTCATCTGCAGAGAGTAACCAAGCAGCGCACAAATTTTGTGCTAGATTCTTTGGATGTCGAGACAGTGAGCCAGGCTTAAAGCAGCTCTGGTACTTTGTTCAGTAATGAGAAAGATTCGTTTTGAAAAATTAGGCAAATTCTACCTTGAGTCACATAGCTTTTCTAGCAGACGTTCTTCCGCGAGCCTATGGTGCTCATAAAACACGTTGTTTAGTCGTATCAGGCATACATAAAATTCAACATGCTCGATTAACTCTGATGTGGAAAACAAAAAAAAAATTTTAAACCCAAAAATGGGGTGTTCAAATATTTCCGTTCGCTACTGTATGTGAATGATTACGCTTAAGCAGAATGACAGTGTTTAATGCTAAAAATGTTTTAGGCCGTCTTGCAAGGCGTGACACTGTCCTACCTCTTAATAAGTATTTATCTTTTAAGTGGATTATTCTATAGTCAGTGGTGGCTGTATTTATCAATGACGGTGACGCCCCCTCTTTGCCTTGCCGTTGATGGGTACTTTATGTTCAGTAATTCCCGCTAGATAGTTACTGGTAAAATGAGATTTCAGATTAATACTGGTTGTAATTCACTTCCGTTCGGCTTACCTCCATCTTAGGAGGAGGACAATCCGAGTGCAGACCGTCAATAATGTTGAAGATGTACGAGCTACCTAGAAAGGAACAATTTCGGCGTATCCTAAAAAATAAAAATGTCGCTTTTAAAACGTTTATAAATTGTGGTTACACTATGCAGAGAATTAGACAATAGTCAAAATTTCCAAACATAGTCAAACATCTCAGAAATATGCCTACGTAAATAAAAGGAAGAAATCTAGTCGCTAAGATTTAATAATATAGTATATATAATATATACGATTTAATAATATCTGGCTATTATAACACGCTCAAAACACAACTGCAAAAGTTGTGCAGATAAAGAAGAACAAGGTAGTGCCACTCTGTGAGATGCCGGTATAATTCCTGCTCTAGACTGCCGCTTTTTTGTATGTTACGCAGATGTGATGATCACCGAGGTGTCCTGCTTTCATATCATACAAGAAGTTTCTTTTAGTTTGAGAACAATCTCTGCGCAGTCCGGCGGTCCGCTGTTTACTTCGGGCTGTGCGACTGGAAAATTGACAGCTCCAACACCTATAAAACATCTGATATCGATGGGATCCAACCGTCGGCATTTTATTTAGAGTATTAACTACCCGCATTCTGTTCTGTATCAGATAAACTTAGCTTGTTGGCGTCCTAAGCATTCTCTTCTGAACGCATATTTTGAGAATCTCTACCATTAGTGCTGTGACCATATTTTTCAGGGAAAAGGTAGAGTGGGGTTGGGTGAAACGAGGCTGATACATAATGTAGGAACAATGCTATCCATTTCTCACATTGTTCACTGAATTCAGCACTGTGTTATATGTCGTATGCCTATTTCTATATTAGAAAAACGAATAATAAAGGAAAGCGTTCAGATTCTGGCGTTCAGGTTTTGGCTTCATGTCTGAAGTTGTTCGATGCACACGTGCAGTCGAGCACCAGGATATAAGGTAAATGAGGTAAATCATTCTGTGGAAGAAATTATACAACTCATAACCTCATATGCAGTAAAACAGCTTCAAAAATTTCCGACACCTTGAAATCATAGTGCTCTTTCCTATAACCGTGAATATTTGCAGCTATTTCGGCTTTCAGCACCGTTACTGGAAGATGACTACTGTTCGAAGGATGGTTTTGAGACCTTATTCTGCTAAATTGTTAGCGCACATGTTGGATTCCGCTACAACGCATTTATTTACTCATGCGGTTTCAAGCTCATATTTTCGTTCGTTAGGTTTTTGGATGCTTTGTTTATTGGAATGCGCTATGAAAAATTGTGTTATTTGATAAAGTATTTTTACAGATGAAAGCTCAACAAGCTGTCTTCGCCGACACAGCATAATTATCACAACAGTGAAAGAAATCGACTTGTGACTTCCCATTGAGAGCAAGTGGCCAAGCGTAGGCAACAAAACAACGTCACTAGTTCATACGTACATTAGTCACCTTCCAGAGCTGCCGCCGTTAAAAACTAATGTTCAGTGTTCTCAGATCTTCTAGAACCGCGTTGAAGATTTACTAACTTAATTTTGGATTTCTTAAGTAACTCTATCAGTTTGGTGTAAACGACTTAACATTTTTGTTCCTCATGTCTGGTCATCTTTTTCTTAATAAGTACCGTCGCATAGTTTTACATATCGTTCATCATTCAAACCCGTAACTGTTGCTCTACATCATCTCCTTATTTATATTCGAATAATCAAATGATTGCCTAATATAAGCAAATAAATGAAAGCGGGAGGACAAAACATTCAGTATTTGCAAGTTCTGTGATAATGTCCACTAGCAAAAATATTTATTCATCTGAGGTATACATTAAAGGGTACCATTCAGTCCAATGCTAATTTCCAGGCCGCATATCCTGGCGATTATAATCCTTTCAAGAAATATCTGGATAAATAGCAGAAGCTGAAAAACTCTACAATGTGTGTGCAGCTGCAGTAGTTCCTCCCTACATAATACAAGAAATAATAGTCCAGACTTGACCGCTCCAGTATCTACGATGTTCATGAGCAACAGACACCTTCTTCAAAAAGGATGGCAGGCGTACGCAAAAACATCGGATACTTCCTCTAACCTTAAATACAAGGACATACCTTTAGCGCGGGTGCTGCCTTTAAGCAGAATTATAGAAAGCCAGATCAAACTCAACGTAGTTCGCTTGGGCGCCATCCCTGACGGCTTTCATTATGTACCAAACCTATGTTATTGCTCTAATAGTAGGTTTTATTTTCTTATTCATCTTAAGAATGCATGTTGTGCTTGCAGAATATGGGAAAATTCCCCTTCAGGATGCAGAATTTCTTGCTCATTTGCACTTGTGCGGAGGTTCTTGCTGTGGATACAGGGGGCTTTAATCGCGAAGGAATAATGTTTTGTTTTTCCAAACTGTAGAAGATTTCGATAATTACGGCAATATCTTGAGGCACAGAGTGCAACTGAAGCTGCCCCTCATACCCAATATTGAACTCCAATTTCTACTGGCTATAAGTGAAATTAGATGTAAATTTCCCCTCTTACTAATCGCGATCCTCTTCAGAGCAGGAACTTACGATTTGAGTGCTGTTTCATACCGTTTATTCAGATAAAAACGTTTATTGGCAGTGGTGACTAGGACTATCCTTTTAAAACTTTTAAATAGTTTATTAGGCGGTTTTGTGTTTCCTTATCGTTATATTCTAAAGCATTTTAGATTTCGTATCTTCTGTGTACTCTTCCACGTATACCGCCATCATGGACAGCTATGGGGAGCAAGGACCGGATTACAAAGAGATCTTGTTGGCGTCGTCTCTACTCTTGCTGGTGCTCGATTCTTGTGAAGCAGTTTGTTCCTACCAAGATCAAAAATCTTTATAACCGTGCTGTTTTTGTCGAACTTCTCACTAACACATAGTTATGTATATAACAAAACTGTCTATCTAAATTATATCTAATTATGTACCTAAATTTAAACACATCATGACCGTAGAAAAATGGTCCGGGCGAGAAACAAGCGTGGGAGGGCCTAAAGACCTCCACAGAGTTCATTCATAACGAGCTCATTCATAAGGTTTAGCTAAAGCAGTGATCCTGCAAATTCAAAGGGGAAAAAAATAGCTCCGTCGTGTTCCACGGCATCAACTTGATGTATGGTATCGGTTCTAGCTTATATAAGCGTTGGACATAGACTTTCTCGGATAGTCACATTTTTCGAAGTTTCAATTTTTTTTCGGAAATGAATTATTCGGATGTTGGTTAAAAACGTGAATTTTATTCTATTCGGTTAAAACTGTGGTGTCCGTACAAAATCCCCAAGGTTTCCTTTTCCTTCAGCTTCTGCTTTTGTCAGAAGAGCCTATGAACGTAGATCGGTTCCGCGTTTGCTTCGCATAAAAATGCTTGAAAAGTACCTAAAATGAATTAGGAGTTATAATAGAAGAGTTCTCATATAAGTGTACTTTCGGAGGGAACTCCTTCTGTGTCAAACTTGTATGTTTACCAAAGTCGGTAGGCATTCGCTTTGTCTCGCATAACGTGGCTAGATACTACCCTTAACTATGTGGAGAATATATTTAATGGGGCTATGCTACTATCTGTTCAGCCGAAACTATGGCTCCCAGCAAAATCTAAACCACGTACAGTTTTCCTTAAAGTTATATGAAGTCGAGAAACATAGATACCATGTAATGATCAAGCCAGAGCTATGATTTAAATGCAAATGCAAACATAGTAGCCTACACTGGTTTACGCTATCTAGTGTAGTTGCAGGTCTCCTTACTCGGCCTATTGTTCAATGGAGCAGCAATGGTTGTGGTACGCCTGAATCCGGTTCTCAAGAGTTCCTTTGGAATTCTCTGCTTCTCGCAATGTGTAGCCAACTTCGGGACCCTACTTATTTTCTTATGTTGGGCGACACCTCTAACTTTAATGTGAATCATTTGGCTCTTTTTGTCATTGTCGAGAATGTGATTATTTTCAAAATTCATTTCACTTGTTTAGCAAAAATAGTAAGCTGCTGAACAATCCTTCGTGCTGAACACGTCAAAATCAAATTACTTACAGTCATATCCTAGTGATGAACTTACGGCTCGAAAAATTGAAACAAAGCGGTTTTCGTATTTGTGAAAGCACTTACATTGTTTGGCACTGCATGGGTAGAAAATAAAATGATAATTTAAGGAAAAATCCGTATTATCTGGGACTGCCAGGAAAACTCATTGGACAGATCATGATTTTATTTTGGAATGCAGGCATTTACACGCATCTAGCTATATCTGTTAATCGACTAATCGCTATTGTCTTAATCCATCGTGTTGCTACACTTCTGACAACGAAGAACACCGTCCTTGTTGTGGCATTAATATGGCTTATAAGTTTTTGTTACGCTGCTCCATACTTTTGGGGTAAGAACATTTTATTCAAGAGCAATCCAATGTCGAAGGTGGTAAAGATCACAGTTAGGACAACGATGTTCATGAAGCAGCCCAGAGTAGAGAAACAGGCGTTTTTTGGCCAAAAACTATTAAAAATTAGCCAAACCGGCTAAACTTTAAGAATTAAGGAAACCTTATTTTCTATGCTGTTCTTCTGAACAATGTCAACGAACTGTGGCCATTTGGTAATGCTGCTAGAATTTAGTACTCATTATCTTCTTCTAATAGTGGTGGAAGTTCCTAAATAGAACTCTCAACAAAAAACACGGAACAGCTACCAGTTCGTGAATAAAAGATACATGAAGGTCCAAACGAGCAAGTCTCCTGCGAGTTGTCTGTTTTTAACCATTGAAAGAATAAAACCCAGAAACGGAGGTTCAACCGAAAAAATGAGTATTTTTCACGTTAACGCCTTTAGCATTCCACTGCCGACTTACACTAACCCTGGAATCTAGTTTCTTTTGCGTGTGAAACAGAAAGGAGATGCTTTTTCGTATTGTCGGATATCTATGTAGTCTGCGTATTTTTTGTGATTGGTTTTTGGATTCAACGCAGAAAACTCTTTCATACTTTTACGTTGGGCTAAATATGAGTAGTTATCTCTTTCGAATCTCTCGTTCCCTCTTGTTTCGCTCTGATGAACAATTTTAACATGAACAACTATAGTTTTGCACATCAGTGAACAGGAATAGAGCCCGTACAGCCTTCTTCGACAAAGATCCCCGGTGCGCATGATTTTTGCTCTGCTGTAGTTCTTCCTTGTAGTGTTGTTATGTGTTGTTAGTGTTCTTTTATTCTAGTAAATACCTGCTATGTTGTGTACGATGGAGCCAGCTGGACCTGGATTTTCGCTGATACAAAATGCGGTTATTTTATCTCTCACATCAGTGATTTCTACAGTAGTTCCGCTATTTGCTCGATGGTGCTTCTCATTGATGCTGTCACTCTCATGAAACTAAGAATGAATCACAAAGTGTGTTTTTTTAAAAAATGTGTTATGACTTTAATTTTGCCACTACTTCCATTTAGAAATTGCCGGGAGCATCTGTAAACACCACGCACGGCTTCACCACAACACAGAGAATTGAAACACAGTTCTTTGCACAGGTCAGTAATCATAGGAGATGACAAACCATTCGAAGTGGCTGCTTAAAACCTGTAAGACGTTTGAACCGCAGTGCAATTTAGGGAAATTTATAAACCACCAGTTCTATCTCTTGAACATTAGTCGTGTTCTTCGTAAGCATTTGCGCTCTGTGTACCGAATAAGACTACGCTTGATAGATGGATATATGCAGTATATATCGACCCTGTGCTTCGATAGCTACGTACAAGGTGATCAATAAGAGACAGGGTACCCAAAAAGAGTTTATTGAGGGCAATAACAGAAATAAGCAAGCAATTAATAGAGAAAGGATAATGTGGAAGAACGGACCAGTCAGGATCTTTGTAGACACTCAACTACTGGTCTCGGGTCCATCGAGAGGTGGCGTGGCTCAGAGTTGGCGGGTCCGCCAGGCGAGGTCATATCCCCCGGATACGCATAGATCCTCAGGATAAGTCACGCGAAACATGGCGCCACCCTACGGCATCGACTGATCCGATTAGGTGCCATGAATGGCAAGAATGTATCAAACAATTAAACATCGAAATATTTACATTATGTGGTACATAACACATCATTGTTAAGACGGAATTCCGTGGAAGAGTTTTGTAACTTTTGCTATCATCTCTGTCGGGCATTAATGCAAAAGAAAACTATCAGTAGATAGAAGGCTTCGCTAGAATTTATATAAATTAAATTAAATACTGAAATGTGAGGTTCCTGCATCAAGTATGTTTTTGCTGCCATAGACTTTTTCCCAACCCTCAATTATTTCCTTCTATTTCAAAGACTTATTTTTAAATTTAACTCGCAGCTTGGTTCAAGAGGGGCAGTTCCCTACACTTCCTCTCCACCGGAAGTTATCAAAACCGACAGATGCCAAAAATGAACAAATTGCTGTGTGTGAGGTAGGGAGTTCCGTATTTTCTTCGCGAGTAAATTCACGAAATTGAGGAGTAAGTAGTGCAAGAAGTTAACAATTTGTTTTGATCGTTGCATCCTTTAGGAAAGCTCAGAATATCTAGTATAAAGATAATCATAAGCCTTTGATAGCAGAATTTCGAAATCCTCTCCATAAGACGAAACATTTTAATTTAATAGCCAAACCACCGAATTTCAACTGTCACGGCAGATTTGCTGTTCTTGTAGTTCATTAAAAGATGTTTCTAATGTGCCACGCAGTCGGAGTACGAAACTTTAACTAAAGCTACGCGCGTAGTTTTTCCTAATTTGGTGATGCACTGAATTACTTACACTAAACTGAATTATACAACAAAAGGAAGTGGCAAAACGTCGTGCATGAATGGCTGGAAGGGGGGGGGGTTAAATCCATCATCGACAGATATTTCCGGAAGGAAGTTCAGGGTACGATTACAAGGCAGCCCAACTTCCTTTTTTGCACCAACTATCATAGCATAAGATCTTAGTTGCGAATTTCCACCTGTGAAGTTCTTATCAAGGGTATGATTCTCTGTTGTGAACTGTGAAATCCGCCAACTGAATGTTATCTGACGGTTTTTAAAACAGTGTCTAGAAGAATGTATTTTCTGCATAGCCCATTTCTGCATGGTAAATTTTCCTTTAGCTTTGCAGACCAAGTAAATCATAACGGCTTTATTTCTTCCAATCGTTTCGAAAAAAGGTGTTTTCCAAATCCGTAGTTCTCCTTCCTTCCGAGAAATAGATGCCCGCTGTGTTTACCAAAACGGTATTGCGTGTTATCATATAGTATAGTGGTGTATCGCTGCAAAATCACTGGACGCTAGCACCTATTTGTCCTTCTAACAATAAGCCGTGTTCGTGAATGATCGGCTACATAACACTAGGGCGCCCCGCATCTTTTCCACTATTGAGGATATTTTCCGAATGGTCTGATAAACACGCTTCTCCTGCGATCCCTACTTTATCGGTATCGAACGCTTGCCCACATCTTGCGAGTTTCCGGAAAAGCTCCGTGAGATTTTGCGAGCACGATATCTGGTGCTGGTATGTGATTCTGAAAATTGGAAAGAACTCGAATTTCTGATTGATTATGAATTTCTGATTATGATTTTTTGTTACTATGTTGTTGGCACTTTCTATCTCATGAAACGAAGTTCATCCTGTGGCTCTTAGGCATCCCAAATCGTACAGCTGTCCCTGCCTTTTTCCGAGCTCGTCTTTCTTTGAAGTGCGCCTTGTCGACTTACTGGACAACAACATAGTGCTCTTTCTTTAGTGGCAAAATACAACTGGCAGCTGTATACGCGAGTAAATGCAGAGGAAGCGGAATGGCTGCCAGTATAAGAAGTTATGTTTCAGGCCGTCTTGCAAGGCGTGGCTTTACTTTACCTCCTGATAAGCATTTATCTTATAAGCGGAATATTCTACGGCCGATGGTGGCTGTATGTGACAGTAACGCTCACGCCAGGTATTTGCCACGCCGTTGACGGGTATGTTATGCAGTTTCCACTAGTTGGTTAGCTTTGTTAATATGAGATTTCAGATTAATACTACTTCTAATCCACTTCCGTACGACCTATTTACTTGTTAGGAGGAGAAAAGTTGTAGTACGCTCCATCACAAATGTTAAGAAGCAATTTGAAAATCGCATCTAGAACTTTTATAAATTGTGGCTACACACCATTTATCAATAAATAAACATAAGTTAGAAGCTTTAAGAAGTTTGAGACCTTCATGTGAATGATTTCGAAGGAGGAACTTCATACAGTTTCTTCTGCTACGAGCAAGTTATGTCTGAGTGTAAGAAGGGGCCTATAAGTATAAACAGAAGCGAAGTATTCTGCGGCTTGATGAAGTTCTGAGATAATTTCTGTTACACTTGCCATATGGACTTGCTATATGGGCGGGAGTCATTCCGATAAACTCATAATGAATGAACAGAACACGTATTTCAATGAATAATCATCCTTTTAGAAGTAAATTTTATTTGACGCGTATGCTAACTACGCCATTTTTGAGCGCTCGCGATTCCTCTAGCATCAACAGTTAGCTACGCCGACATCTCCTTGTTTCAGATCCAAGGAAAAGTTCCTTATGGTTTGGGAACAACCTGTGCGCGGTCTGCGATTTACCTTTGTCAGGCGGTGCAGCTGAAAGACTGATAGCCCCCGACACTCTTGAGCAGCTAATGTTCTGTGTAGCAGGCGTGTTCTACATTCATCTACGAAAAATCTCCACCGAACTGTGTCAAACCCTTACCATGAGCGCATATGAGATCGTATCACGCTAGATTAACGAGCAGGGGCTTTTTTCTGTTTAGCTGTTCCTTATTATTTTAGAACGCTTAAACCCCAAATTTTTTGGCTGATAACAATTCGAAATAGTCGTTTTAAAGAAACGACTTAGTCATTAATCCTCAAAAGATTCAAAAGTTCCATACAATATGTCCTGAAACTGGCTAATGTTATAGAAGCGCAAATATTCAGAATTTTATGGCAAAGTACCGTGAGCGCTGAGCTTTTTTTGTTCCGCACAAAGGTCGGATGTACTTGCTTTTTATTCTGCGTCCCAGCTTACCTTGTTGGCTACATTAAATTGAAGCGCAAACTCATGCGATCTTTAATAAAAATTCTTGACCTCGAGTTAATCATGAGGTGACCACATGTTTAACGATAATTCTAGCCTTCCTCTAATGAATGTATGTTAACGCCTTTGATTTTGCTTACTTAGTGATGAAATAGCACTGCGATCTTCCTAGAGCAGTGTTTTCTAACTTTAACAGCTTGTTGAACTGAAGAAGCTTTCTGGGATACGAGAGCAGTGATACATGCCTGTAACAAAAACGTTCATTAAAAAAATATTCAGTTCACAAGTAAGTATAAATTTCTTCCGAGCATACCGTAAGTGCAGACGGCAGCACATGAGTTTGACATGATTTTACATAAGCGCACAGGCAAAGATGTCACCGTGAGAAAATCACTTCACAAAATCAACTTACATTCTGGATAGATCACAAAAATTCGAGAACCTTCACAAAAGCCACTAGCCATAGTAAGATTGGTAAATCGTAGCCCACAAATCATTAGAATAACAGGTAAGTATTCGTCACAGGGACTGCGAGAGCAATCCGGCTGCTGATCAACTGACACTGCTCCGTTGCATTGTTGCACTTGACTGAAACACGTTGAAAAGACTGAATGCAGCATTTTGCCAAAACTAGAAAGAAGTGAAGCTTTGCTTACCATTTAGAAGGCTTTTGAACACTTTGAAATCTTTTCTGGTTTCTCCATTTCGCGGATTCGGTCTTCCAAATTTCACTAAAGAGATGTAAACTAAGGTGGGATTCTAGCTAGACAGTCATAAAGTACAGCTACCATATTATCGAATAACGCAGTACTTATGCACTAATCCTCATTCATAGTAACAGTTTGTTAACTTTATTCTGAGCACTGAACAATTTCGCAGTAGTCTATTTAATTTACAAAAAAATGCTGTTAGGGAACTACAGTCTGAACAGAGCATTTCCACTTACTTTATCGGATCAACTCAACAAGATAAGACTAAATTTGCTTGCTGAATATTTTCTTAAACCTCACTCTCTTTCAAGAAGAACGCATTCGTGCAAGTGCTAGGTAAAATCGCTGTATTTTGATAGCTAAAAAATACTACGTATGTTGGCAACAAGTTCGCGACATTCGTAATTGTTTTGTGAGAATCTCGCGACATCAGTAGTACACCGGGTAGAGCAATCCGGAGGTGTTCTGAAGCGTTATTCCATCGACACTATCTTCGGCGACAGGATCGAATGATTCTTGCCTCAGCTTTTATAGGTGTTTTTCCCCATTTATACGCCCAAGATCGATTGCCCCAGACTTATCATCCATAAAGAGACCCTGTGACTTTAGCCTTGAATTGAATTGAGTTGAGAAAACAAAATACCTAGCGTACAAATGTTGAGTAACGTGCTCAGCTTTCTTCACCGTTAGTATTATACTCAAGGTAAACATTGCAAAATTTAGTAATGCATAAAACTGAGTTTTGAGCTGTAAGTGCACAAGAGCGGATTTTCCATGATATTAATTTAATATTTTCCTCAGTGTTATTGGACCTTGGAATTCTATTGGAATTCTCATGTTCCTACGTCAATTAAGCATTGGTTTTCTAAATGAAAATATGCAGTAAACAACACGTTGTTTCAAATAGTATTGTTATAAGTATTTTCACATGCCAGCGCACGACATATTGTTTGTACCGACATTTTCTTTAATTATCGTAACTGAGATAGATAGATGATTGTGCTTTCTCGCTGAAATGAAACAGTCAAGCCTGAACGACACAAACAACGTCATTAATTCATTCATTTCCATTCAGTGGTCAGAGGTGCGGTGTAAAACTTGGAGCTATTAGATAATCTTAGGTTTTCTGTAGTGTGTTCTCACTATTAAAATTTCCCGTGCGAGACTGTTCACCGTCGACGGTTCGCGGCTGCCATTGGTAGTTTTCGCGCGTGGCGGACAACTCATCCTCGATAAGTTTGAATTTCGGTTGGAATTTAGATCAGTTGTCTAAATAAGGCTACGAAGGCTCCGCCTCTCTGACTGTGATTAGTCTCGGACCCAAATTTCCCACCTTCAACGAATTCTCGCCCCAGTCGAAACAGATTCCCCGTTTTTTCGTTCTTGAAACTGAACATATGTGATAAATTATGTGCTAAAGGATGTCGAAAATTTTAGATATTTTCCTCTCGTGCTCTACACCATCCCTACTGCGCTCTGTGTTCTTTCCCAA
>KN550114.1:57744-67915 GCA_000797555.1 Oesophagostomum dentatum | reverse complement strand
CAGTTTTTGCAAATTCCAAGGAATCTGCCAAATTGTTCACCTCTTTTCTTTTTTCAGCTAAATATAATAATCCCACGTGGTTCAGTTTTTCTGGATGAATCGTATCATGAGAATGGAACGGTTCATAGATTTCTTAATTAGCACTGTAGGGAAGTAGCTCAACAAAAAAAACTGTCACTGGTAAAAAATACGATGGCACAATTCCGAAGGAACGAACTTCTAGACGAAAATCTTCTTTTAGAGCTTCTTTCCACTCCTGAAGTTCTGGATCTTAGCTCCCAACTGTACATTTGTCTCAACACTTGAATGCATTTCCTGTGCATGCTCTATTTAAAGACGCTAGTGTGATTTATACAATATCAGTTTCGGAACCGTATTACTGTATTACGTGCGTGCGTGTACGTATTATCTATTTTCGTTGTTGCAGTTGTTCACTTTGATCCCCTAGGCGGATCCATATGGATCCGAATTGGAATGAGCCGCAAGCAGTTGAAGAGTTTGCCGAGGAATTTAAGGAATGTTCAAACTCAGGTACTTGGATTAGGTTGTGCATTAATTTAGTATTCATGCCACTCAAAGATTAGAAACAGTGTAAATGCACTGTCCTGTAAATTTTTTAAAAATGCACATTCCGTTAGGAGTGAAGGAGATTAAAAAAGACTAGTACTAATTTGAAAAAAATTATTCTATAGGCCTGAATAAGAGTTATTTTTGAAATTATTCATGAAGATATTTAAAGCTCTAGAAAGTTCTTTTTTAGCTACAGCTACATCTTTTAGCTACATCAGCAAAAACTTTCCGCAGTAATGTAAAGTCATTTTCGAGCGAAATTGAAATCGTATTTAGTTCTGACTGTTTTATGCTGCGGTAAATGCTATAAACATTTTTTTTACATAGGCAGCTTGCAGTGGCTATAGCAGAATTTTTTTGGAGGCCAAAGAAGTACTGGTTGTACAATCCTTTAAAATGTTTTTAAAAAATTTTTAAATGGAAGTCGTTGCTTTATAAATTAGTTACCACTAGCAGTTGTATCTAAAAACTGATGCGATTTCAATTTTCACTGGCCTATAGGCCGCTTTCAAAAAAATTTCATACCCATTCTTAGGTGGCCGCGCACCCTCACCCTCTCCTTTGGATCATCGCTGGTAATTCATAAAAAAATTTTAAAAAAACGGTTACTTTTACAATGTTCGCAGGAAAAAATACGTGGGACAGACACTATTTGTAACACTACTGATTCTGGCGGTATTCGCGAAAAATATACTTCATCTGGAGAATTATCAGACCTCTTACCATATCTGCTCCACGTTCCTCAAAAAATTGCAGTTGCGGAGAAAATTTTGGTCCGTACATTTTTATTGCTATTATTGCTATTACTTACAGGAATTGGTACATCACTTGGTGGACGGTACAACAAGCACAAGAAATTAATGCAAGAACATATGGCTCTTGACTGGGCTGTGCATATAGAGTTTGTTGGCAGTTTGTTTATGTTTTTCTGCTGCTTTGCATCTAACTCCATAAGGAATTTAGGGAGAATGGAATACAGATGTATGGCATTTTCTGCGGATTCAACGGCGGAGCAGATGTGGCTAGATTCGTAATGAACAGGATGGTTTATGAAGTGTTCAAGGATCGTCCGATTACTAAGTCGATGAGTGTTCAAGAAGTACGTTTTATTATTTTTTTAAATTTTTTTACAGTTCATGTGCTCCAAGAGATTGTTTAAGCCACGTGACAATAACAAGTCCTTTCATCTTTTTCTTAAAATCTGTACGTAACGAGTTGGTGGGATTATGAGCAGCTGAATGTGACGTTTATTATTAGTAGCAAACCGAAATTTCTGTCATCTTTCAGCAAGATATGTCTAAAAAATTCAAGATTTTGAAGTGGAAGAAGTGAGAATTCCACTCTACTTGAAATCAAGAAACAGCGTCTTGACTTAAGAAAAACCACCAAGAACCTGAAAAATAGGCAGAAATGCCTCTTTAACAGTCTTATTTGCGGTCAAGATAGTGATGATGTTGTTATTATAGTAGCTGTATGAGTCCTTATAGGAACCTCTTCTTTAATCCAGACTTTTTTAAGGTCAAAGACGCTCTACTCAAAAAGTTCCACACAGTGGACATGCGGTACCTACAGACTGTTGATGACGAACTTACTGAGCGGCTTCTTCTAATGGACAATCCTGTTGGAAATGCTGATAGAATTTCTGACCTAAACGCAAAGGTCTGCTTACTTTTCAGCTTCCGAAATTACAGCACTTACTCAAGTTGGTCATTTAGAGTAAAACTTCTCTCAGTAGTAGTTGCAGGATTGCATTCGAATGTGAATTAAATCTGCCTTACGTTTTCGAAATATTCCCAAAACTTATTCAATCAAATGTTTGTGAACTTTTCTATCAGCAGAAGTATGCTCCATTTCAAATGGCCATCTTGAATAAATAGTGTTCTCCTTTTCAATAGAATGAGAATTTTACTGTAATTTCCTCTTTGATTTTAGATTCGCAAAGGAACAACCGTCTTTGTTGTGCTGAGGGTGGACAGACATCTCTATGTGCTCAACTGCGGCACATCTTTGTGAGTTTGTGCTACTTTTGGAAAAATGTACTTCGAAGAGAAATGGGGGAGTGTACGCCTTATAAAATGCGAAAGAAGGTAGAGAGAAAGTGGTAGAAATTAGCGGAAAAGTTCTGGAGCTCCATCCCTTTAATTCTTCATAGATTTTTATTCCACAATTTCGTGAGCTATGATCAACGCCTTTAAACTCCTCCATCTTAATGGTAGCAAACTGTATCAGTTTAGGGGGATACAAGCCTTTTCACTTCTGCTCATCTAAAGATATCCAAATACCTGGGCCCGGGCTATCTCCTAACACTTGCCTGACTCTGAATCTCGTGTCAAGCCTAGTGTTGGAATTCTTTGAATGTTTAAAATAAACAAACAGTTATGTAACCACGGAAATATTCAAATTATGACTAAATGGACAAGCAAGAACACAAAGATATCTAAGAGCTGTACACTTTTAGAGGTTTAGCTGTCCGGTCTGATCGATCTATAATACGACTGAATGCTCGAGTTCACGACAATGATGATCCTGACGAATATGAGCGACTAGAGAAGCTGAACATTGATCCTTTGGTAAGAATTTCCAAGAATTTGCATTTTTTGGATGAAATGACTTTGTATCAAATCTGTGCGCTGCAGTCTGTCCACCGTCCTACTCGTGCTCTGGGCGATTATTTCCGCAGAAATCTCTACGATGAGAAGGAAGAGTTCAGGGGTGCGAAAGGCAATCCCGTTATCTCCGATCCAGATTTTTATCACTTCGAGGTATGCTTTGCTGTTTGGTTTTTTACTTTTAGTGATGCAAAAGTTCTTTCAGATTGATGAAACTTGGAAGTATCTGGTTCTGCTATCCGACGGAGTGTTACAAAACCTCAAGGACTGTGGCGTCGAGGATATCACCCTGTATGTAGGATTCTCATCAGTAGTCTGTGCACTTTCGTGTTTTTTTTTGAACCCCTACAAGTTATTACAGTTCGCTTAGTCTTATCGTTAGAGAATAATCTATCAGCTCTATCCCTATCAATGAGTTCCATCGCAGTCTGCGGTAGCAATTCCAACTCTGCCCATCATATCCTAATTATTTCTTCAGGTAATATAAATTATGATGATGGGGAACGTTACATAGGAGGTCGTTGTCACATTTGCTTTTTGGGAGCCCTGATAAATCGCTAAGTTTGAAGGAACATCATCCTAGCTCGAGTTCAGCTACGTAGTAATAGATTAAAATTTATGAGTACTTATAATTTGTAGTTTCTGAACTCATACGTTAATGACATTGATGTCTCCAAACGCGTATTCTTCTTAAAGGCATATAACACATATGTGGGCAATACTTGCAAGTCTATGAGACTGTTTGCCGTGGGGCGTGGCAACGAATGGCCGCTATTATTGTCTGTTCCCACACGGCAACCTACAATTGGTCATTGCTCGATTTGATTTTCTGGTGAATTTGAATTTAGCCAGTATCATCCACTGGAAAACGCTCTACCTTTGGCATGTTTACTTGCCTGCTAATGTAACGATCTGCTTACTAAGAGCAGTAGGAAAAGTATTAGCGTTTTCCTCTTGGAGTTTGCCTTTGTGCATATATTTCCAGAAGACGTGAAATAAGCGTTCTAAGTATAGTTAGGGAATATGCACTTTGTTTTGAACCTCCGGATTGAGGTCTGATACTTCTATCCCTTTAAATTTTGAAATACATCTTTCCACAGACTGCTGGTATCGAATATAACGTTATTTTTCTTGTGTATTTACATCAATCGAATTTAATTGTTTTAGGGAAGTTAAGGAGCGACTACAAGTTGACATAAGCGTTCGGAGCACCGCCCAGGGCCTTGTAGATGCTTTCGGAAGGAAACACGATGTTGCTTACTGCAGAGTATGTTGCTTTCTGTTTGAGCGAAGAGTTTTTACAGTATCTGGTCTATCTGCTGTTTTTTGCATCCCCGTTCATGTCTTATATACCTCTAAGAATATCCCACGTTTTTTATCTGTCACGTCATAATAGTAGCATTAATGTTTAAAGAAATTTCAGAATGACTTCGGCGAGCACGGCAGCAACCGACGTGAAGAAATGACGGTGATATTCGTCCAACTATGGGATACCAACAAGTTCTTCGACTCACTATCATCCAGTTCACTTACGGACTCGCTGGATGCCTCACTTCCGCTCTTGGAAACCGGACCCACTGCTCCATATGTAGATATCACATCATTATCTCCTGAAATTCAGGCAGAGCTTGAGGAATTGTTAAGTTACTAGAGTAGAATTTCATTTATGCTGCTTATGGAAAAATCCGCAGTTGTATGCATGTAATCATTGAATTTGTGGCCGCTTTATCTCATGGGGTATTCTGACTTATTTCACTAAGTTTAGGTCTAGGTTTATTTTGCTATGCTTATTTTTGAAGCACTCCTACCTAAATTTTGCATGAATTTGACATCCTTTTGATGTGAGTATTTGTTTCCAGTACGAGAACTCGGTGAATGAAGACTGTATACAATTCTTAAAGGTTCTACACAATAATCCTTGTTATAAACAACATCTAGTAAATGCAAAAAGATTTATTTATTCATTTATTTATTCATGCGCTCATACCTGCGCCAGATGAAAGAAAAATTGTTAATGTAAATCAGCAAACAAAAAAGGGTTAGAACAACACAGTCGCAGGCACTATTCCTTAGGAACTATCTCAGCGGTGCTAGCAATCTGTTGTTGGTCCCCAGGATGAAAATAAAGTAGATAGGTTATAGCCAGAAGTATTAACTGGTAGGGGGTACATGTCCGCCTTGAAGGTGTATGAACTTGGGTGCCGCTAGAAAGGGAGCGAGATCCCAAGATATAAATATAGAAGGCTTGAAACTAAACGCTTCTGGGAAAAATGGGAAAATTTCGTTAGCGAGTGGAAGGACGTGGAAGTTCCAAATGCAGGTGAGTGTGGTGGGCTCGAATAAAGTTACAAATGTATAGAAGAAGACGGGAGGTTTATTTAATTGCTCTATGGTTTGGAATTTCTGCATTTTCACATTTTGCGCTTTTAGAGTTGCGCATCATTGATGGATGAAGTCCCCTCCAACGATTTCGGAGGCTACAACTTACCCACTGCTTAGAGACGGGCGTCACTTACCCATTTATTCTACACACATCAGCAAACTTTGATCATGTCAAGCTCTTCAGCGTTTGCACATGCTTAGTTGTGGCGTTTATATGAAAGTTTTTCAAATTCTGCACTCTGCATGCAAGTTTGAACTCAAGCAGCCCCAACAAATAGAAAAGTGATGGCTTCAGTAAGAGCTGATCAACCATTAAGTTTTTCTTTTCGGTGTCTCGTATAAGTGTGCAGAATTACAGAAGCACTACAGTTTCTGGCCTGAATGGTGTGTCAGAATTCTTTCGCTTTTCTGAAAGTGATAAATAGCAAAATCCCCATTACATCCATTTTGAAACATCCCTTCCTCTAAATCAAGGCGCCGGTGTTGGAGATGGTGTCCTTTTTAAGATGATGAGGTATCGAAGTCAAATTAGCTTTTTACTTTCAGGTACTTGAATAGTTTGGAATAAACGATGACCACTCATAAAAGTGTGCAATCATACTCACCCCGAGTACCACTCAATTTCGATGAGCGTTATCCATAATCTAGACATAAAAAAAGAAATATCATGGACTATGACTAGTGAGGAGGGCGGGGCCAGACGTCCTAGGGGATTCCAGCCGTGTTCAAACAGGTTACAAAGCACGGAGAACTAGCGTAATGTTGATCCGTTCTTTTCGTTTCTACACGCTTCTTTGCTTTTCAGGTAGCTTTGGACTCCCTTTGTAGTCCAAAGCGTATTCGGCTCCGCCCACTTCACTAGTCATAGTCATAAAAAGAGAGTAACTAATTGATTATAGAGAAATGAGTAAGTCATTTTACGAATAATTCGCCTCAAGTCAGATTTATCGTCAAATTTAAAGGTTTTGGCGTTTACAAAATAAGTTAACTGCTTTAGTATACACAGAAGTCTAGGAAATTTCACAGGATCAGTGCTTGTCGCATTAAAAACTCTGAATAAAGGACTGTTCAAATGTTCGGTGGTTCGAATTATTAAAAAAAACACTGTCTATGCTTCACAGAATATTATTTGAAGTAGGTAAGCAAATAATGCAGACCGTCCGGAGCGTGTGACATCTCATCTGAGAAGTGAACGATGTAATAACAGCAGTCTATCTTGCAACTTTATACTTCACTCTTTCTAGAAACCCTTATCTGTAGAAGTATGAGCGTCTGTAGGGGAGGAAACCTCTTCTGTAAACTGGTGCTGCACCTGGGTTGTTCATCGATGCAGGCATAACTGGGGCAGTAGCAGGAAAGCCACGGCCGCGGTACATTCTCGAGGGAAGGTTGTTTCCATCGTCCTCTTGAAAGTTATCCTGGACCTACAAATTCTTCGTTTATGGTTTAAATTTCAAGCACATGATGCTGTTAGCTGCAGGAAAGTCTAAATAAGTATCATCCACCTGGACGTTACGACCGTTTTCATACGCCCCAAAAGAGCTGAGGACTTGGTCCGATGGGTAGGCACCAGCGAAGGAGTCGTGAAGGTCAACGCTGAAAGAGAGGTGCTCAGTATTTTCCTAAACTACTTTATTAGATCAAGTCCTAGGATGGACTATATTTTCCGTAAGGATCACATCTTTGTAGCAAGGTCATTCCGTGATTTACCCTTTATTTTCTCTCGAGTAATGAGTTGATATGTTCATCACTGTGGTAACGTCTGAAAGCATTTGAAAGGATTTGCTGCAGATTTCTAAAGCTATTCTTTAGAGTTTCATCTTGGGGCGAAAGTTATGTTCCAGTTCACTTCATAGCATTTTAATATGCTAATTTTTTTGTATAGTTGTCAAGATACCAAAAAGTATGCGGTATCATGCCGGCCGCCACGAAATTTCTAACAAATTCAAAAAAAATTTTTGAGGAAGAAATTTCATGCACCAAGTTTATTCTGCATAAGAGAATATGAGCATAAGTATGAGCAGTCGTTGCATGAATATAGCTGCTTCTGTAAATTTGTCAACTAGAAATTTCAAAAAATAGTCTCTGCAGAGCATTTTCTACCTTAAGCTGAAGGATTTACCAATGCTATTTGAGTAAGAAATCCACGAGGAATAGAAAGAATTTGGGGAAAGGTGTGAGAATCAGAACTCTTCTCCTCTTCTGAAACTCTCTCCTCTTCTGAAACTCTTCTCTTCGGGTCCGTAGCGTAATGCTTCCAATGGCGGGACTAACGCTGTCGAGTGCGAGGAAACTCGTCCGCACTCGTCCTTTAGAGTTTTGCGTCAAACCATGCGCGCTGGGTGTAACCTGGACGAGTTTGCTCGCGCCCGACAACGCTAATCCCGCCTCTGGAAGTATTACACAACGGACCCCTTTTCTTCTTATAGTTCTTTATTTCTCCGAATCAAAATTCGGAAGGTAATTTTAACTGCAGAGCTGTGGGGTGGGCAACCGAGTTCTTGAGTAACACTCAAACCGCGCATGATTGCTGCTTACCCGGAAATTTTAGATGCCAAAGCTAAGGAATGAGAGCAGAAAGCCTATGTTGTTCGGAATGGGAACTGAAATAATGTCAGGAACTGCAGAGATTTGACTTTGTCCTTTGGTTCCATAAGAACTAAAAGAATTAGTACCCCTTCTTGTTACGGACCTTGTCTAAAACAAGTGGTTTACTGCCATTTCCGTTTAAGACTTTGAAAACCATCGCTAAGCTGAAGCTGTGCCTTTTTTCTCAACGTTGAACCTTCAAACTTACTAGCGACGAGTTACTGGTTGAAAGACACTAGGTTGACGGTTGTGGGGGATGGCGTACGCACCAAGACAAACGGCCAACAGCAGAATCTTCATCTGAAAGCCCTGGGATTAAGCGTATGAACGGCTAACGTATGTAGGTGATGGAATAGAGACAGTCCTTGCCTTTTTATACCATCTTTGTTCTTGTTATGTCTAGTCAGGGTGTCTATGATTCACCCTTAGTGTGTATAACTGTATAAGGAATATTTTGATAGAGAGAGTCAACATCATCATGCATATCCTAGCTTGCGTTTGCGTCAGAGAGCTGCGCTGCTTAGAATCACTGAATCAAGCTTAGGAGCTAAAGATAAAATGTTCGAAGTACGAATTCACACTGCAAATACTTCGTATTATTTAAATATTTTTTAAATGAGAACAGTGGAAAGCTTTTCCAGTTAGTGAAGGTGAAAACTTTAGTCACGAATGTTCCGCTGTTCAGTTGTAGCATGCCTTACTTCGTCGACGACGGAAGGCATGATGAGAGGGAGGGAAGCCGGGGTTTGGATATCCTTGTGGTGTTTATTAGCTTCCGTAACTCTAAACCAGCTAATATTATAACTGTAGCTATTAAATTAATTCATTTCCTTCCTTACGCTCTGATTCTTGTTGAAAGCAGGACATTCCGGAACCACGTTGTACACAATTCATGACCGGATGTTCGTGTTAAGAATGCATTATTTTGGAGCCGTGTTCATAAAACGAGTTTCAGGCAATTAGGAATTTTCTTTGGAGTAATTCTGTGGAGAAGCTCTTTCGACAGTTTGGATCGAGCCGTCTCTTTATGCATTTGTCTGGTCGAATAAAGAATATAGACTATACTAGCGGGGAAATTCTTGGAATTTATTTTCCTGTTTGCATTTCTAGATATATTCGGACTCTAAACGGTTTCGGGATGCTGATTACAGTTAAAGGAGTTAATGTGTCATTGTTTCATCCTGCGTAGCTTAAAGGAGTTTAACAAGAATTGACAACTTCTCGGGAATTCAAACAATTTTTGTTGGCATTTGCCGAATTTCACTGTAATTTCCTCTTCCGTAGCCCTAAATAAGCACGTAATATAATTTTAAAAAAAGGAGTACCTTGATATTCAGTTACGTGTCGACGTTTATCCCTTTCAGTGGAGCCAACCTCCGTGCTATTGGGGCTTTCACATAACAGCCTCCGGGGGTTAGGAACCTCTGTAGAAGATCTTACTTTTTTCTTTTCACATCGTTTCTACTTCATTGCTGAGGTCTTCAAAAGCTTACTAATTATCCGCGGGAAAATGATTAGCACAGATTTCGTCCATTCTAGTACCAGAAAAGATAAGGAGCTGAAGAGAGCTTTTTTCGTCATTAAGTGCTGAGAAATCATGAGATACCGCGTATTGTATTATAAAATATTTATGTGACCACTTGGGTGTATGCGTGCATGTTTATATGTCTGTGTGTATGCATCTACTACTTATGTCTACCTAGCATCTCACTTGTAAAAGCTAAGGATGGATGTGTTTTCTCCTTCAAGCTTTCATGTTCTTGTCCAGTGCAACCTGGGCTTATTCGTGATCTTAGTGGTTTGGGTGACAGAATTAAAGGTTTTGAAGTAAGTCGAAAGTTGAGCAGAAACGAATTATGCATAAGTACCTGTATTGGAGAGCAACCATCCTCTAATTTTTGCTCGCGCATATTTGTAGAGCATAATGTACCAGTGCATCCTTCAAAGTATTTAGAGTTCTCTGAGTGTTGCTTTTAGAGAATCACAACAGGAAAAGAAAACTAGAAGAGCTCGCTCTAACC
>KN550114.1:20859-34611 GCA_000797555.1 Oesophagostomum dentatum | reverse complement strand
CAAGAAGAAATACTGGAATTGAAATAGGAAAGGCAATCACTCTCATTCAACCAAAACTTCCGCTTCACTTCTGTTCATGGAGGACTACGCCGTTCCATTTTCGCTATGCAAGAATTGCCTTTTGGTATCCTCAGAACTATTTCGATTTTTGACTGACCGCTCAAGAATGATTCGTTTTTCGTCCTAGAGGAGATCAAATGTGTTTTCTTCATTATTTTTGTGAATTTTTCCTGAAAAAGGAAACCACTGTCTTAGAAGCAACCCTTACACGTCTGCGCAATGTACTTGCAGAGTTGCCGGAATAATTTTAGAAGGTATATAGTCTCATTAAAGTGCCATATGCCTCCAGATTCCTCATCATAGTGCACTCTTTCACTCCTCTATACCTCAGCACATCTCCACCCTTTTACTTCCAGGCTTGCACACGGTTTATCGTAGGTGAGGTTTGGTTGAAAACATTCGGTGTAGTTACGCTCTTTTGGAAGAATTCGTAAGCTGCTGTACGCTTGGCGTTGTGACACTTCCTCCTTTTAAATGCTCGGTAAAAGAAACATTACACCACCCAGCTACGATAAAATTTTGTCTAGTTCGAATGAATTTTCTTTCTCCATCAGAAAACGACAACATCTGCGCTGAAATTTTTGAACTGTTAGTCAGCTGTGGTTGTCTCTAATTCTACAATATAATGCTTTGGATTTTTCGGGCAGTAAAGGTCAATAAAATGCAGCTAATCGCATGGCAGAGATCGAGACTCTGTAATGACCTCCCACCAAGGTGCGAAATTCCTCACCAGCCTAGAGGGATAGCACCTTTCGTTTTCGCACCTTGTCACTGTGCTTCGCGCCTTCCGATCGTAAGAATGGTCACCCACCCTCTTAGTTGCTCAGTCCATGTACTTGTTCCTCTACAAAACCGGTTTATTCCAAATTCCTCAGATTTTCAAAGTGTCAAGAATAGAAGAAAAATACGATTACTTTTTGGCTGAGCTGTAATGCTTTGGTTAAGACACAGCTGAAAACTGCCAAAGAGAGGAACCGCCACAACAGCTTACACGACTACTTTTTTGCCAGCGTTTTTTATACGATGTAGAAGTAGAATGTTATTAGAAGAAATTTTGGTTGACAAAACCTAAGTACTTTTGCACCATTCTAATACCTGACAATACACCGTCTTGCAAGAAAAAAATGTAATTTGATTTTGTACTGGAAAAGCCTGATTTTCATTTATTTATTAATTTCCGAATACCTAGATATGACCCACGTAGTATAACAATTATCGCAAAGACCGTTCAAAACACAGTAACCGAGCCATAACAACAAGTACAAGCTAAACAACAAGTTATAAACACGATGTAAAAAAAAACTACTACTAAAAAGACTTTTGACAGCTCATAATAGCAGTACAGAGTTTTCGTTACCCTAGTAACAGAAATCATTAATTAAATTGCTCTGAGGTGTGAGAATAGCGCAGAGAATCCCTGCGGCATCGATTGTTACTCATTCTGAAATGGAATGCCTTTTTTGTCCACTGTATAGTATCTTGATACTCCTATCATAGCAATGCACGCTTGCCCGTACTATTTGTTTACTGGGTCATTCATCACAACAGCTGAAAGATAAGGCAGACTACAACGGCCAGGTAAAACCTGATTCCTTTCAACAAAACAAGAAAGAGAAGCACTTCTTTGGAATTTGCAAAACTTCAAAGATCTTCAATGCAAACACGATGGTGACTGCTTTTATTTTGATCTTCTTACGAAAGGTAAAGCGGTGAAAACTAGAGAAATATTTGCATTGGAGAGTAGGAGAATTTTGGAGGTAAATATTTAGGGACGCGGTACTGTAACACTTGACCTGAGGAAAGTATATGTGGCTTGTCAAAATAACTATAACCAAATCGTGATCACAAGCAGTCATAGGATGAAAGTCTATTTAAGTAATGCAGAGATTTGTTGGAGCATTTCTAAGCGATGAAGGGTAAGTTCTATGAATAAATAAATACAGAGAGGTAGTACAGTAGGCATGGGAGCTTCATGAGCTTTGTATTTGTTCAAAAGTGACTCAATAAAAGAATTAGTGCAGAGTGTCTTGTTTTGTTTCAAAATATAAAACGAACTCTGTTTTTGTAGTCCTCCGTTTATTCTATTTTCTTCTGATTTAATTCTAGTAAGGCAGCTTGAAAACGAAACAGGCAAAGTGTCTCAAGCTCTCGTTTTACCATTACTTTTTTAAGCACGTAACGGCGATGTTAATACCTTAAAACTGTAGCCATAGAATTATCTAGAAATGTTGTTAACCATCAGAGCGGTTGCACCTGATGCTTTGAGTCGCCGCTACAGAGCAGCTGCGGAGATCCTCGAATGTGTCCCATGTGGTCTAGTGGTTAGGATTCGTGGTTTTCACCCACGCGGCCCGGGTTCGATTCCCGGCATGGGAAGACGTTTTGCATTTCACGTGCGTAATTCGCGTTTCGCTCTATCGGTCGTGATTTTGTACGCAACGTGCTCTAAAAATTTTCTATTCCGAAAAGCTACCGTTTTGCTATACCGTTTTGTTCGAATTGGAAAGCCTTCGCGGGTAGTTTGCGTATGCTGTTCCTCTCGGTTTGAACAATTTAGTTTCATCTCTTAAAAATCATACTCAGAAGTTTTCGTCTGCATCGTTTACTGCGTTTTAGTTGTTTTTTTTTCATTAAAAACATGATACTGCGTCCATCACAAAAAAAAACGCACGGAACACCTCTTTCTCTCTTTCTCAGTATTTCTGGGTTACTAGTGCTGCCGCTGATCATTGTAATTCCCTTTTTGCATTTATATCGGTCTAAATGTAAGAATGTTTCTGCTGTTTGTGCTGAACTTTACTGTGAAGTCAGACCCTTACACTAGCTGACCGCGAGAAATGAATTTTTATTCTGAGCTACTCAATATAACTATTATTTTATAAGCGTTGCGAACGTTCAGTGTAAACAAGTGTATTACACTAAGTGATACACTGGAGACTTCTTCTTCAGTAGGAATAACTCTTAGATCAGCAATGTGATATATCTCCATCCTTAACGTTATCTTTCTATTGTGCATGCAGTGCAAAAAAATTCAAAAAAAAAGAAAAAGAAAAAAGACTGAAAATTCATGTTTAAATGCTGTCGAATAATTAGTGGCCGGAAGATATGACAGAATATGCCATGCGTTATAAATATATTAAGTAGCCAGGATTTTAAGCAGAAACAGGAAAAAATTATTAAAAACTTTTGATTCAAGATATTACCTCTCGGCAGCAGTACATCATGTATTGGGAATGTAATAACCTCGGTTTCTAACCTAGTCCCCTTTTTGGTGCATGTTCCGTAAATTCCTAAAGTTTTGGATGCAACAAACGAAGCTATATTGATAGAGGATGTTCGCAGTAACCTGGATTTTCAGGTAAATCTGGAGTTTCTAAACCGTATTTGTGAAAAGTCTAAAACGCCTCTCTTCCCATGTTTCGACAAGGTTTTGTCAGAGTGATATTACAATAGCAGGAAGCAAAAAAGTTCTCCAAAAGATCTCGAAGTATCGGTTACCTGCATAGATCACTAGCACCACACTGCTACTAGCTTGCTAGTAATTTTAATCATATTCCAAGAAATTTCAGATTCCTACTTGTCAGCGGTGATTAGTACAGCTTCTGAATACGATATTAGCAGCTCAGCTTTATAGAATATTTTGACGAAATTAGCATTTAATAAACGAAGTTTTGGATTCGGCTATGTACGGTAAAAAACGGAGCGTTTCTGATGTCAAGATTTAAAAGCCAGTTCAAGTTTTGTTGTGAAGAATTAACGGTGCGGGTTTGAGTTCACATAGAACAATTTCATGTAGGAGAATGAATTTATCGCAGCTGACAGATACTGGTGAGCACCTCAGGGAAATGGCAGATATTCGTCGAGCCAATACTATAAAAAGGAACTGCCGTTGTAGTAAAAGTACAGAGACCTTCAATTATAGCCTATGCCACAAATCTTTCGTGTCAAAATGCCCCGAAGGTTACCTGCTCTTTTCCTCCAAAATCGTTGATGACGCCCGGGGTCACAGGGACCAGCGCTTGGAAAATTTCATTTCTTTAGGTCAGAGTAGTTCCGAGCAAAAAATTCCATATAGTCATATCTGTTAGTATGTAATGGCTGTGTACAGTACGCACAAAAAGAAGGTTTTATGAAGGTGAAGTGCTATACGCAGTTATTATAGGACAACATTCAAGGGCAAATCTATACAGATGCCCTATCATTTATACCGTACTCCTTAGCATGAGAAGAAAAACCTGAAATTGCTCTAATATCTTCTAAAATTTCTCAGTATGAGACCTCAAATATGTTTTTGCGTCTTTTTTGAGTGTTTGAAATGAAGTCGCGGAAAAGATGCGCTGTTGAGCTACTTCTACTTATCCACAGACGAACTCGTGTAATATAACAGTGACACCACAGGCTAGGCTCAGACAGTCCTGGAATAGCCGCAAAACGTGCGCCTTTGGCTCTACTTCTCATTATTATCAGTGCACTTGCATAGGAACTGCTTAATGAAGTAAACTTGGAATAAACAAAGAATTTAACAGGAAATCTGTTAGGAGGCCTCTATCAAGCAATTTAATTATTTCCTTGTTCTTTTACTTTTATCATTTTCTCGTTTACCTTATTTGGCTGACCGAGGTTACTCTCTCTTTCGCGGACTAAGACCAGTGAGGTGGGCGAGGTCAAGACAATGTACATACGTCTCCAAAATGATGAAAATCAAGCCTGCTCCCGCTATTTTAACCAGCTTCGACGTCTTTTCCCACGAAAAAAAATGTACGTCAGAGGGTCTTGTTTTCACACATATTTCATGTTTGATCTCAACAAAAAGCTTTTTGCGAAAGCTTAAGTCTCTGTAGCACCTACAGCTAATGTCAAATAAAACTAGACCTTTGAATTGGAAGCTTTACATACAATACGTTGAAATCTGAGAAAAACTGAAAGACCAGAAGCTAGATGATGGCAAAAGCTTACCTCCCCTTTTCTTTTCAGCGAACTCGAGACATTTAAGTTCACACGAGTTCAACTGGTTTGAGTCTTTGGTTCTTGTCACCGTTGAACGGGTTGTTCAAAGTTCAGTAGAACTTGAATCACTGGAAATTAGTGGTGCTCTTCCAGGCAGAAGGTGTTCATACAAAAAAGAGAATGAGGAAGAGACCGTTGAACTGTATTGTATTGTCGTATTGTACTATAATCGTATTGTCATTCTTGCCGGAGGTTTCATATAATTTGGCATCAGTAAGTTTTCGACGTCACACTAGTTTTTTTGCGGAGATATACATATATTCTCGTGTTTGACATTTGAAAAAAGGCTGTAGTAATTTCACCTTTATTGTTCAGCTTAACTTAGTAACAATTTTTTATCCCTATAACATGTAGCAGTTGCAAGCTGACTATCTGCCTATTAGAAATGACTGAGAGACGCATGTTTGTTTGGGATGAAGAGGGAAGGCAATAATTCTCCAAAAGTCTTGAGGACATCGTTGGACCTTAAAAAAGCGGTACTACTCTAGTCTCAATGAAGCTAGAAGGATAACATGCTTTCCTCTCATAGAAAACCTCTAGCTTCCTCAAGAACATAATTTTGTTATTGCTTTGGGATTGTACTCCGCTCCTTTACTTTGTCCTCAATCACGAGAGATGCCCTATAGGTCCTGTAGTTTTGTACTATCAGAGCACTAGTATTTCACGATAAGATAAGCAGAGTAGAACTTCCAGCGCACCTTTAGAGTTAGCAAATCTATTTCTACAAAACAGATTTTGAATAATCGCAGTCCTACTTGTTCGCTTTTTAACTATTAGTTCACAAGAATTCAAATTGACTGTTGCTATAAAAGTAGCAGTAAAATTGCAAGAGATTCAAGAGAATCTAACTCTGTACCTACAGTACACATTAAAAAATTTTGTTTGTGGTACAAAAGAATTGTATAGTTCTACCATGTCTACTTAGTTTAGTGGTGGAAAACGTAAGGATACAGCTGGAGGGTGAGAAGTCTCTGACTGTGACGAAAAATATAGAAATCTGCAGCCTTCCTTACTTCGATATTACAGCAGTATTTCCGAAAAGCGGCCAATATTTTCCCGTAATCATGTAGCTATCTCTGTGTGTATTGTCTGGGTGATCCTTGATGATTTAGAAGAACCCAGAAATTCCTAAGAACCTTGTGTTTTCATATATAACTTATGGAACTTAAATATTTGCGGGAACATCTGATTACCTCAAGAAGTTGCGAATGACTCACGAAGAACCATAATTCTGTGCGAAGAATGCAAATTCCCCAAAAATTGTTTTCTATTATAGCTTTCTCCGCACGTTCCCATCACTGATCGTTTTCAACAAAACAACGCGGCTCCGCCCCCAAAACGACAGGGTGACAGTTGGAGCCAAAAACAAACTAAAGCATGTGGAGGTGTTCCTGAAAACAACATATCGACGTCGTGAAACGAGAACTGAAATCAATGATGAGTCGACCGCCTACGCCTCTATGTTATGACAAAGAAATTTGTCGGCTGACTTGCTGATGATTCCTACATACCATCGACGGCGTGAAAGCATCAACCTACATTCCACATAGTTCGCACCATGAGCGGCTATCGTATTTCTGGTACTGAATTCCCGAGCGATGGTGTGACGGCGAAACAGCACAGACTTCTTGTTGACGTGGAAAAATCCACAATTTTTACGATTACAAGAGGTTCGACGCGACAACACGCGACATTATTTTGTGTAATCATCGAGTTTAGAGTCATCGCCGCCGCCGGGAGAGGCAAAAACCGCAAAGCAGAAGGTGCTGAGGTGGTGGAAGCAGAATCGTGTCGCCGTCGCCGTCTCGCTCATAGTGCTGTTCATACTCGCGCTGCTCGCTCTGACCGCCCTGATCGTCTATCACCTGCTCGGATCGTGATCCTGGGACCCGACTCGTCCCAGAAGACGGCCATCTGGTCCAGGGTGAGTTCCACTGCTGCATGTGGTTCGTCGGCTTTGTGAGCGGTCGAATGCTGCCTCATTCAGCGCCGCCACCACACCCCTCTCGATCGATTTCTTCAATCCTGCTTTTCTGGGATTCAGATGCATGTATTGCCCTATGTGTTTGAAATGTCCAGTTGGTTTTTTACGCTTCAATCCCAGTGTATTATTAACCGTGATATCTTGTGTAATTGCCCGAGACTACTTCATAAAATCTTCAGTTCAATGACGTTGTTTGTTCTTTACGACATTTTTTACGAGCTGCTAATTACTTTGCGCAATTAGCGGCTTTTCACTTGGTTAGACTACTTTTTCATGTCCTTTCTCTGAAATTTATGATTGACCGAGGAAACTCAGTGTGCTATTCACAGAAATGTCATCTACAACGAACACCGGACAGATTTTTAGCATACTACGTCCCACGTTTCCTTAAATGTTGATTTTGTTTTTTTTAAATGATCGACAGAGTCCTTTGATTTTTGGCATTTTCTTCCACTATACAAGAATAGAAAACGATCTTGACTTAAAAAAAGACACTGCCCTCTTTTTTTAGAAAGTTTTTTTTGAAAAAAAATACTGTCTTGTTTTTTTCAAAGTAAACAATCATTAAGGACAATTATTTCTACCGTTTTGTTTGTCGACGGTTTGTTTACTTATCACTTTTTCCTACCTACTTAAACATAATTTGTTTATTTATAATCTGGAAACTTTCAAACAATGACGAAAACTCAACAGCTAAATTTCGGCGGCATAAACATTTCTATTTCTTTATCTTTCCATTTTGTCCATCCTTCAGTTATTTATTTATATTTTGGTTATTTGTTCATTTTATCCTTTGAAAGATGAACTCAAAACAACAAGCATTTTTAGCTGAAAACCATAAAAATTGTTGAGAAAAACTAACTATAATTTTGCCTTAGAATGCTTCCTCAACCAACCTAATTTCTTGATCCCTAGAAGTTTCAAATTCAACTTCGTTAGTTTTCTTTAAATCCTTGGATAATGAAGATTTCAAAAAATCACCCACTAATTATTAGGTCTTGCTTCTGCGTTGCTTTTATTCCTCGTTACAATTTCTCTGAGCATATTTTATTGGCGCATTTGAACAAATAAGTAGCAAAATAATAAATAGTTTTTTTCATCTCTTCACATACACCATAAAGAAAGAACACCCATGTTACAGCTAGAAGTAGTTGTACGCTCTTACTCTTAAGCAGTTGAACTTTCTTCCATTTGAGTCCATACAGGAACGCCCTGCTAGAACACGCTAAGAACTCTATGATAGTTTAAACAATACACTAGTGGTACAACAGATGAAATAATAGATAGTTTCCATTACATCAGCAAAAAAGACATAAATAGTCTCTCACACTCCTCTTTCACAGCCTGAGCACTTTTCAATGAAGGTTGCAAAAAAGAAGTGAATTTTTGTTTGCCGCTCTATATGTTCTGACGTAGTCAGAACAGTCCACCAAAGGTCCACTGAAATTATGCGCAGTGTTTCTTTTTCAAAAAAAGGACCAAAAATAGCCACTTCGAAGCACATCAGTCATTATCGGTGCATGTACCTAGCGATATTTGATTGCATCTGGTTTTTTTTTCAACTTTTATGAAAAGAATACATTGCAGTATGTGGTTTCGAAAAAAGCGTGGTGCTAATCAGACTTTATAGAAGCTCATTTCTTAAAAAAACGTGACAAAAGCAATGATGCTCCAACCACGTTCAAAGAAGGTAGGTAGGCAAATGCTAGTGAACAAAATTTTCCTTGTTTTTCGGCACTGCAAGAAAGAAGTGAAACCGAGTATGTACATATGCCACGTTGCACCTTCTTAGGAACTTCGGATATTTATGCATTTTCTTACTCATCTATTTACCTATTTACCGCTCTAATCTCAGCAGTTCCAGTGTGCAGAATTTATGAACTAAGCAGATTCATCTTGTCTCATCTTGGGAACAACTTCAGGTGCTTTCTAAGTACATCAGTTTTGAAGAACTGATATTTACAAAAAAAACAAATTGACGTTCGGTAGTTATGAACAGTTTTTAGCCTTCTCTCTCCATGTACATATGCAAAATTCTTGCTCTGCTACCATGAAAATTCTTGCGTCTTATGTCTACTGCATAAGAAGAGATGTTATTATTCAATATCCCTTATTCAGTATGTAAGAAGTTCTTAGGTTTTTACGCTTTTTATCGTTTTTACTGGGTCTCTAACTTGCTTGTTGTGTCAGCCTGTTTACTTTAAATATTTATGTTTGGAACTCATTATCTCAATGCGACAGGTCCTCTTCCTTCGAATACAACGATTTCGGAAGCTTGTTTCACGATCACTCGAATATTCGATAGCTAAAACGTCTCAAATCCGACTATGCTATGGCATAGCTCTGAGCTTCTCACCGTTATCCAAAGAGCAAGGCTATTGTTTGCACAGTGTAGATTCGCGGATCCGCCGAGTCAAAGAGCTAGCCAAACAATGGAAGTTGGATTCATTGAACACATCGCGAATCTAAGAAAATCTGCCTCTCCTTGGTTCCTTTGCATCCTACTTGCTCATTTTCGAGTATCTAAATCCTCAATTTCCAATATATATCCTAAGCATTCTATTTCTTGAGGTGACCTTCCGCAAATGCCGTAGCCTTCAAAACGAAGCTAATATTCTATTCGTAGCTTTCAAAACAAAGTCAGCCTTAATCAAATTTCTCATCCATACGTCCATAAACATGCTGCACTACAACGAAAAAATTACTGCTCTTCTAGTTTATAAGCTTCCTTCTGCTTAATTTACTCAAACATTATGCAAAGCAAATCTATTTGTGTTGTAAAAACGTTTAACTCTTCGTAGATCTAATTTTTCCCACTCTGTAAATCGTCATCATCTAGTTCTTTCCTTTTTTTAAAGGACAGTAGGCGAAGAATATAGCTTATTTTATAATTGAATTGCAACGACGATCGCTTGCCGAAGAATAATGAGTTTTGCACTAGTGATACGTTATTTTTCACTAAATTGCCACTAGTGGGCTACCAGCTCATTCAAGTTTCGTTTTAGTGCTGGATAATTTAGGCTGCTCTACAAGGATAGGCAGAAAAGCTTACCTTCTTTCAGAGTTTTAACTTAAAGTTGTTTCAATTTCCGCGTAACTGTGTAAATTGTGTATCATTTTCTGGTATTTATTAGGTTTCCCAGTTTTGAGGACGCAAGCTGTAAAAAAGTGGCGTGTTGACGAAAAACAAAGCAGAAAAGAGGATACGTACATAATGAGCAGTGAAATCTGAGACTGGCATGATGCACCAAGCTATTTTGCTTCATGTTAGTGTGCAGTTGCGATAATGAAGACTTCTGGTCCAAAGCTCCACACCAAGCAAGGGGGAAATCTATGCCTGCATTGGTAGTGTCGGTATCATCATTTCCAACTCTTCTAAAAAATTTCTGCACATTCAAAAATTAAACAGTACAGTTACTCTCAACAAAAATAGCCATCCCTAATTAAAGGCAGCACCCACTCTCAGAACGCTTCCTGAGTTCTCGACGGATTTTGAAAGTCGAACTCAAAGAAGGGTTGGTGTTCAAATTTCTCGGCTCAAAAGTCGTTGCTGACCGAGAAAATCGCCCCAGAAGACTCGTACGCCATTTCGCGGACGAGTTTTCCAATTCGCCGCGCTCTTTCTATTGGAGCCGTCTACCACCTCAGGTGCGTGGACATGGAAGGCTTGTGTAAGTCTACTCATACCGAATAGTTGTAGCACTTTAAGTAGTACGGAAAACAAAGTGACAAGACAACTCGTCCCCATATCCTTCGTAACTGATCCACCGAGTACCCGATGTTTCGGCCGTCTTCTCCGTAACGAGCAGCCTACCGCCGCTCTCACTTCGGCTTTTGGCTATTTAGCCACCGAGGTTTCGTAAACTACCTGAATATCGAAATCCGTTTTTAGAGTGGGTGCTGCCTTTAAGCAAACAGGTTCTATTAAGATTACAAGCCAGTCTTGCTAGTCACTACTCCAGCTTCTCCAGATTTTTTTGCAAGACCCGTTTTTTCTTCCGTGACTTTTATGCTATGCTAAAGAATATCGTAGTATACAATCTAGATTCCAAACTAACTTTCGCTATGTTAGTAGTTTGCTCCATACATCCTACAGCATACATATCTTTGATTTGTATTGACATAGTATTTTCTGTGTTTTCAAAAGTATTATATTTTTAGTAAATTCCTGACCTTTCGTACCCTGCCCGCTACTTTTAAAAAATTTTGCACTACAAATAACATGATACACCAAGTGAGGGTGTGTACTAGTAGCCAAGGGAAGGTGTTTTTTTTTGTTTACGAGAATAGGAATACCGTTTTTTTCTCTTTAATAGAATCGTCCAAACCAAGATTTTACATCATGCCATGGGAATTTTCGTCAACTTTTCATCACCGCTTCAGTTTCACTATAATTAGAAAGAACGAAATCAGCCTATTAAATGACTAATAGGTCCCGCTAACGAAGAATGAACAATCTAACCATCACTTTCGTATCTGATGTTTACTTAAAAACGCGATGGCCACGTTAGATGCCGAAATATGGAACCAGAAATCATATAAGAAGAGTTAGCTGGCAATTGGATCAGCTATGATATTTTGAAATTTCGAATACATCTTGTGCTGCCATGGAATAGCAGATTTTAGTACGTGATAGATATTCCATTAAAAGCACAAGATTCAAAAACCGAATCTAGGTGCGATTTTAATTAATAAAAGCTGTTGAATATGTTACACCCTTTTATAGTTCAAAAAGAATTTAGCTATTAAGTGATAACTACTAGCAATTAAGGAAACAGCACTTTACGAAAGCGCCCTTCTACTCAGAGCATCTCCTTTATCTCAGAGGATCTCCTATGGTGATGCTGCAAGTTTTTTTTTACACGATAGAGACCTTTTCCTCAAAAAGACCTTCTCCATTTCACACAATTTCACAGTTGTACGTCATAGCTAAGAAGGATCTCTCCACTTAACACTAATGGAATAGATAATTTAAAACTTCCTTGGATATAGGCGATTATCGAGTATTCTTGAGAGAGGGGACCCAAATCTACGTCATGACATCCCCATGACTTTTTTTTCGATTTTAAACTTATGCTGTACTATTTGCTTGCAAATTCACAGTATATAAGCAAGAGCGCTCGAAAGTATTTGAACACGCTACTTCTGCGTGTTCATATTAATCCTGATATCTTCTTTTTTCCTTTCTTTTCAAGTGAAGCGCAGATTTATGCTAGGAGAATAGTAGGGCGAGCTAAAGCACGTTAATCAGCTTCGCACCATCATTTAGGTAAGTGGCATAGTCAGATTCAGTTTGTCAAGAAGTTTGCCAGTAGCATTCCTGGATTTCGATACTAAAACTAGCAAAGCATGGATTATATACTTACCAATCCTCTGCATCTTAATGCGTACAGTATACTCTAAAGTACTGCGCATCAGTACGGAAATAAACTAGAAAATGACTTGTTAATTTCTTCATTTTTCTGAATGACGAAGGAAGCAGTTTTGAAAACTCAAAATAAACTCTGCATAGCGTTATCAAAGCACCTAAAGAAGAAATATGTGCACATGACAAGGGTACCTCATCTCTGAAGTCTCTGTAAATCATTTTTTGCGATTTTGTGGCACACAGGTTTTAAAGCAGAACTTATTCGGAGAAAAGAACCACGAAGCGAAATATTTATGCTAGATTCTTCATAGGTCCAGATAACGAAATAGGATGGGAACAGCTCTCAGTCATGAAGTTTTTCTTGAATGCGTTTTAGCTACTCTAAGGTACTAATAAAAACCTCAAGTTGTTTTAAACATGTACAATTCATCATGTTTAGTTAACTATAGTACATGAAATGAAAAGTAATCAGAAACTCAAAAATAGAGTCTTCATTGCTTTTGATCGCTACTGTAGATGACAACAATGACAGCTTAAAACGCTAATCTACATATTAGCAAGAACATACTAGAGGGTGAAGTAGGATGAAGTTATGTTTTTGTGACCACTTTTTAATTTCAGTAACGATCAAAATATTCAAAATAGAGTGGCTTCAAATAATCTTGCAAAAATACTAAAATATCCACGCCACTGTAAGAACAGTGCTATTCCGGAAGCATTTGACAATTCCCAGACTTTTAGCAGACGTCCGAGTTCCATATGACAAAATGCTCTCGGAGGGAATCTCAACGGTTAAGGAAGTGATGTAAGGTAACCTGAACCAGAAAATCTTATTACAACGTCATCATTAAGAAATGCCCGATGATTATAATGGACACTATCCCAATTTTCACTAATTTTTGCTTAGTTTTATATTGTGAAGTATACTTGACGTGCACATTCTATGTAACTACATATAGAACAGACATTTAGATAGTTGAAATAGGGGAATTTTATCACTATACTGGAGGTTTGCAAGCTTTACAGAAGCGAAATCTTAAAGTAGGAATAGAATGGCATACTTCTTTTAACCCGGGATAAGCCCAAGGTGAGAGCCTTAGATTATAAATTCAATAAAACCGAGAAAGTCATTTTCACTAAAATGCGTCGATCTCAAAGATGGATTATGGATTCCTCGAAGAAATATCGATCTGCTGACGCATATAGACTCCGCCTACACGCAGGTACGCCTCGCCAGTTTGTCTACTGATATAGTTATCAGTGTACCATAGGTAACGTCATTGTTATTAATGTTAACGTTATTATTGTTACCTTATTAATTTCGTTATTTTAT
>KN550111.1:36734-48233 GCA_000797555.1 Oesophagostomum dentatum | reverse complement strand
CTTGAAAAATTGATGCTTTGAAACCAGCAATGACCTTTTTCAGGAAGTGATCTCTTTTCGACTTCCACTCTGATGCATACACCACTTTTGAATATATTTGGACGCATTGCTGAGGAAGGGTTGTTAACTACGATGACTGCGTACAATACATCTAAATCCGCTTATTTACTTGAATGATATCCGAACGAGTTAATGAGAGTTTTCTATCGTATATGTCCAAAGTACTAGGCTCTGAGTGTTAAGGCGATTCTTGCCGTTTTTACCTGTTTGGACACGTGTAGGTGCGTGGCCCTGCCCACCCCACTGTATGCCAACCGTCTGACGAAAGAAGTGCACATACTACAAGTACTTGCCCACCTTTTTTGTGGGTGCTGACTTTGGAGGAACGCATTTAACGTCTGTCCTATCAGATTTTAGTAACTTGCTTTTTTTCTATATTTGTTTAACTGTATTTAAGAATGAAGGGATTTTTGGGAATCTAGAAGCCAAATCTTAGTGTGAACATTTGACTTCTCTAGATCAAAGCATTTTTTAAAACACTTGGGGGCTGCACTGTGATGAAAAGAATGCGAACATCATTAAGAAATAATGCTTCACGGAGAATCCGTTGATTGAAGAAATTTATGCGATCATTATCTACAGTGTTCAAAACAAAACGTCAACGCACTTTTTCAGTAATTTGTAAGAAATCCTTTGATTTTCGAGCATTAGCTTCATATGTTAAGGTAGAAATAGACAGCGGGACTTCGTATTACAACAAAACTGCAAATATTTTGTACATCTCCAAGAAGAACTTCATCGACATGTCGAAGGAAGAGGTCGTCACACTTTACTGGGAAAACGTAAGTCAATTTCAGGCGTTAGATTTCCTTATAGGAAAGAATTACGACACTTTTTTACATTATCCCGTTTCGGAGGTTGGATCTAGAGCGGTATTAGAGTTTCTTTGCTGCCTCGAGCCTATAGACTCTTCCACCAGTAGTTGTTGGAGGAAATTTTAAAGGTTTTAATGGATTTAAGTTTTTAATAGAAAATGACTAGTGCAGTAGGAAGTTCACGCATCATTTGGAGCACAAAAAGTAAAGGTGAGAATTAGATTAGCTGGATTTATGCGTATCATGTCTATGGAAAAAGAAAAACATATCGGTCAATACGAACTACGATTATCCGCGCACGGCTTCTGAATTACCATTAGGTCATGTATGCTACTGCTGCAAGCGCTGCGTCGAAACTATGTATCAAAGAACGAACAATGTTTAGGATAATAGTATGATATTGTGCGTACTGATTCTATAAATGTACATTCTTAACTGCTTGTAGTTAGAGTTCTTTTGCTTCCATGTATTATTGGAAACAACGGGCTGCATGAAAACCTTGTTTCTTAACAAGAATGGTTTATTAGAAAAAGCGAAGATAAAGTTTTTCAAGAGCTTTTGAGTACGCCATAAATTAGAAAAGGTGACGTACGCGTAAATGTCCGCTTTTTCTCTAAAGTATCCATTTTGATATTTCCTAAGGTGTTTGAGCTCTGGAATAAGAAAGGTGGCCAACGAATTTTTGTACATGCAGAAATACAGAGAATAAAAAACAAAATGAATGAGCATTCCCACTTGAGGGCAGCAAATCATACAAGCTATTAGAGGAAAGGGAACTTCTTGAGCTGTGAAAAAGACCTAAAAACCAACAAATAATGCGGAGGACTGAACCGTCTGTGCTACAACAACACTTGAATTTTGGATAATTACATCCTTTCTTTTTGATTTTCGTTTCGCTTGCCCAGAAGCACGATGTAAACTATATCTCTTATTTCAACGTTTAACGCCGACGTTTTGTAAAGTTCTCTAAATGGGCAACAGTTGCCGAATTATAAGTACATACTTTTGCCAGCGATGCCACATCGTGCTGAAACCTGGATAGGAACAGAGACAAACGAACATCTCGTATCAGCTGCACAAAGACGGAACGATGTATGGAGCGTATGGAACGACGCATCTTTTACGTTTGGAAACTAGCACACTATACAGAAACTTTCTCATCAGCTTGTGGATGGCAACCACCTACAGAACACGAGTAGAAAAACCGAGAGTGTGGCGGCGAGATGTATTTCGAAATATTCTGAACTTATACAACTGGCAATATGTGTGGATTACTGAAATGAGTAGCTATACATTGTAAAACATAGAAAACTAATACGTAAAGGGAACTTTGGAAGAGTTCCGTTTCTGACTGATCTCAATGGTACTGAATAAGAACGAATAAATTTTCTAGGAAAGTTTTTAGGAATACGTAGGAGAGGGAATTCGAATGGATTGCCATCCCGAACCTTCAGCAACTATCGAGGAATGCATGAGAAGAAACTGTGTGTGGGATGACGCTGGCATGAAGGTTAGAACAATATCTGCACATAACACCTGTTCCAGAAACATGGTTAAAAACCCTTCTTCTATTATGTCACTATAGTCGTTCTGAAAATTTTTGTAAAAATCTAGCGAAGCTGCTTGAATTCTAGGTAGGCAGTTTTCATTTACAGCTTGGTGTGCCATTCTGCTACCTGAAGAGAAGATACATTGGCTATAAAAAGAATTATGAAAAGGATGGCGTAAGTTCGTTAGCCTCTATTTATATCGTGGCACGCAGCGACTATTTAGGTCATCACACTGATAAAAAATGATGGACCTAAGAATCCATGGGGAGATGACATAGAGCAGGTCAACTTCACTTCAAGATATATTGGGAAGACCTTGAACATCAAAATTGGGGTAGAAGGACGGTAAGAATATTTTATATGCAGGTAAGGGTGCGAAAGTAGCATTTCAATTGTATCATTGTAAATCGGGTTAAGGCATCTCTATGTTGCACCAAGGGATCGAGGTTTTGCTAAATAATGTAATAAATAAATGCTAAATAATGGTAATTGTCCGATATTATCAGTGCTGGGTGTGTCACATATAAACCACTGACTATCTTGAGGCATCATCGTTCTAAATTTGTAAGAAGAGAAAGGTGAAGTACCTCTTCATATCTTGACCTCTGAGAATCGGGAGTACTGCCATGCCCAACAATGTGCAGCTTGAAGAAAATCGGACGGCTTTTCCCTGACTAGATAGTGTTGTTAAATAGGAGTGATGTGGTTCCCGACCACAATCCATCCTTAACCCGATTTGACATTTTAATCCTTGCTTTGTACACGCAGTCATTTTGCTGGGGTTTTCTATGTAAATCAAAACCCAAAGATCGAAGACGTACATTAATTCCAGCTAAAACCATTATCAGTCTACTAGTTTTAAAAAACATTGAATTTCTTCAGATATGAGCCTCCTCTCGATCTTCCACTGGATGCTTCAAGTTCTTCTGATGAACTTATAGTAAGTGTTAGAGCTAGAACTTGCCATGCCACGACGAGTAATTGACCGGACTGCGCTAAATAGGACGTTATGTGGGTAAATTGATGCCACATTTTTGTGGAATATTTTCGAAATAATGGCAGACAACTTAATTTCTTTAGCGGTAGAACGTGTTCATTTTTCTAAGGTGCACAAAACGGTCCACGCATCATAACTGGCTATCATCAATGGGAATTCTAGAGTAAAGCTGAACGTTTGTATAAACATGCACGATGCATGGAAATGGTATATGCTGACGGCTATAGGTTAAAGGTGCGCGCCACCAGATTTTTTTAAGCAATTTTTTCTAGTAGAATTATCGGGGAGGGTTCATTCCATAGTTCTCCAAAGTAGCAGTATCAAAATTCCGAAGCGTTCTCTAGGATGATTTCCCTACTACTAAGAAGTACGTTACGACAGATCAAAGTTTAGGCATGACTCAGAATGTAGGGAGTCGGGCTGCAGCTCTGCTCGCATCATCTATGCCTCCTCAAATACACTCTTGTCAAGAAGAATAATCTAAAGTTAATTCTTAGACGGTTTACTAATTCTTCATACTTTGATGTGTCATAGCTTTTATTAGTAGGGATTTCATTTTTTACAGGGCTAATTCTCCAAAATAAGTAGGTCGCTACTATGGCCAGGGATATAGTGCAGGTCCTCCGTGATAGTTCTGCTAGGAGAAATTACAAGAAATCACCTGCCAAATGATGGTGGTACACTCTCTTTGAAATTTGCTCATTTTCAGATAAGGGCAGTAGCAGTAGCGGCAGTTCCCATGTAGTGCGCGGTTCGTGTGCGAATAATACGCAAAAATTTCCTTTTTTAACTAATTGGCATAGCATGCAGCAACTTGCGCTGTGATAACTCTCAATTCCATTCCAAAAATTGATAAATGGATAACCGAAAAGTGGAGTTTATTCTTTGTGTACTTTTATCGCCGAAAAGCAAAAACTAACAGCTAGCAGCTATAATAAGACCGTCTCTTCCTCTGAAAACTATGGTGGCAAAGCCTAGCGTTTAAAATAGTTTAATAATTTGAAATTCAAGGAAATTTACTATCAGCAACAATGTTTTTCTCGTGTATTCTTCTTAAGAACAGCATGTAATGTGATTTCCGTTTAGCTAACTACAAAGACGGTCGACGACGTTTTTCAATTTGTGGTAGCGCGTAAATCCACGGGACTGAAGTTGTTTGACACCTCTTTAGGTATTAATTCATTCCAAAGCTATTGATTAATGAACTAAAAAACTATGTGCCTATCTAAGCAACCACCAGATTTCGGAACCAGATATATATATATATATATATAAGTCAGCTTAGAAACTCTGTACACTGAGTATTTCACTTAATAAGCATGACAAGCGACTTTAGGAGGGCTTATGTTTTCGGACAAGTTCGTCCAGATTGCTACAACGTTGCCTTCGGATGTGATGTATGGATGGGGCCAAAATGTACATACGACATTGAAGGTGTGCACAATGCCAAAAGCTTAAGAGTAAATACCATTTTCTCAGCAAACACACTGATCATATCCTTGTCTATTTCAGCATGATTTCACTCGCTATACGAAATGGGCTATGCTAGCAAGAGATGAACCGTCGACCGCGGATGGCCATACAAAGAATCTATATGGTATGCTTAAGCAAGGTCCAGGTGTGCTGAACGAAGACTGGCATTTAAGGTGTACATCCATTTTATATGATGCTGGAGCCTGATGGAAATGCGCATGGGGTGTTCATTCTTAACAGTAACGCGCAGGTACTGCCTGTTCCATCTTACATGTCAGGTTACTACGATGTTACTGACTGTTATACGACTAAACAGCAGTCAGTAACATCTCTGTAGAAAAAGAGCAAAGCGGAAAACATGAGTGGGAGCAGTTAGAGTTGCAAAAATGGTCTTTCTTCAAATTTTTGGTCACAATAACTCTTGCAAAATCCAAAATAGGCTAAACTTGGCCTAGGAAAGTTATTTGAGTCCAAAAACCGCATGTATTTAGCATTACATACTATAGTTGATGTATGCTAGATATTGTACATCAGACTGTTAAAGAAAAAATTGTGAATGACTGGAACAAACAGCCGATTATTTGGTTCGAATATGACAGGAATATCAACTTTGAATGAAAACATTGGGCTGTACTTATTTTGCCATTATTATCTTTAGATGGCATATCAGATGATTTCTGAAGATTTCTAATATGTACTACTGTAGTGGAGGACAGATGTACGCTTGAATGCTTGAGAAAAACATGTGAGGAGTGAATATGAGCTATTCTAACAATGGAATAGGGTGGTAGCGCTATCGTGGTCATTGAGGTAGAAAACATTTGACGCTATAAACCTGCTACTATGGAATAACTTACTTTTCCAAAAGCCGACTATGAAAATGGACTGCATTTCAAAATAAATGCTGCACCTATCCTTCTGTTACATTTTGACCGCTAAAGTTCCCCTACATAATTGCTTTCTTTAGAATTTTCTCTGGTTTTTTTTAAAGGAGATAACTACAACACCCGGTCCTGCTCTCGTCTATAGAACTATCGGCGGGAACCTGGATCTCTACTTTTTCCCAGGTCCTACTCCTGAGGAGGTAACACAGCAATATCTTGCACTAATCGGAAAGCCTACCCTACCCGCTTACTGGGCTTTCGGATACCAGGTAAGTCTCAGAACACCCAGTTTTCTGGCGATGGCAGCACAAACAACCTTTAGCTTTCTCGCTATGGTTACAAAGACCTCAGTGACATGAAGGAAAAAATCAGCCGAAACGTCAAGCTTGGTATTCCCTTGGATACCGTGGTGGCCGACATCGATTATATGGACAGATACAAAGACTTCACTACAGGAAAGGCAAGCGTCCTTCAGCGACTTGAGTTTAAATATGTATACCGCATATATCTGTGGATTTCATTTGTTAATTTATTAAAAAGTGCCTCTAGAAATGGTCCAGCTTAGCAGAATATGTCAAGGAGCTTCATGAGCAAGGTATGAAAGCGATCTTCATTATCGATGCAGGTGTTCAAGCCGATTCTGATTCTTTTGAGAGAGGTCTAAACGCGGTGAGCAGAATCCAAAATACGGCTGTGCCTCTCTAAATTGACTGTTGCTCTTTAGGGAGCCCAATTTATTGAGTGGGAACGCTACGATCAAGTACCTCACTACATACAGGTGAATTCTCAAACAGCGGACAATTTCTAGGAAAATCACTAGTGAACTCCAGTTAGTAAAGCTACAAAACTTCTTTAGGACCTGTATCCATTAGCAAAGAATACGAAAATCATGCTGGCTGTTGTGTGGCCAGACGGCCATGTAGCTTATCCTGATTTCCTTGATCCAACGAACCATACCGCGAACTGGTGGATAGACGAATTCGTCAGATATAGAAAGGAGGTGAGATGCATTAACTTTAATGAAGTTTTCCCTCAGTTTTCTATCACCTGAATGACATTCCAGTTATTAGTTGAACATTTAAAGTGAACTTTCTGAGTTTCAGTAATGCGGATGCATGTAGAGTTCATTGCTCCATTAAAGGAGCTGTAGGAAGATCTAAAGGGAATTCTACTGGACGTGTTGGAGGAAGAACTGAGTTCTTTAATGGTAAAAACCTCGCGTATAGTACTATATCATTTTTGCCAATTACAACGATCATAGGAATTAACGGAAAGGGCAGAAAACCGTTAATTCACTTTCATAGATGTATCAGAAGCCGGGCTCTACAGCAGATTTTTATAGCCTACACAGATTAGGACTAAATCATGAGCATCTGCGCATTTTACTTATGTTTCTTCCGGAAGTAGGCATTTTCCATGCATCTCCTGAATTTATTAAACTGGACTTATTGCTGAATTCTTTACTCGCTGCTGTTGCGAAGACTGAGAAACGTTCTTTTCTAACCTTGCAGAAGTCTGGAGAATTCTGAATCACACGATTGCCAAATCTTCTACTGAGTGATGCAAAAAGAAAATAGCAACTATGAATTACAGTAACCCTTTAGAGCAAGATTCAAGGACAGGGCCTTCCAAAACTGAAGAAATCGAAATTCACCTGTCTAAGGAATTTTTCTGCGCAACTGAACCGTTCTAATTTTGGGAAGAGAAGTTATTTCTTCGAAGTTTCTAGATAAAGTAAGAAATGTTAATTTTCAAGTATCTTTATGCGCTAGTAATATAAACGCAGAATGAACGCCTTTGCTCCATAGCACGCTCTATCGTGTCCTGCAGAAGGATGAGTTTTATTAAGAGAGGAAGATTTTTTTTTCAAAACTTATCGGAATTCCACAAGCAGAATATGTTTCCCTCGAAAATAGGGAAAACTCCAAGTTTGAACTTGTTTATATAATTACTTAATTGCACGATTTTATCGGACCAGCGCAAATTTTCTACCTATTCGTTTAGTAGCTTGGTCCTCCTGTTCAGTGCTTACCTAGAGGAACTGAATGAGCGGTACCTAAACAAAGCCCATAATCTTGATCTCAGTTAACAGTGCACTGAACACTTACAACTTTTGCGATTTTTGTCCCCAAATATCGTCGATTTCCCCCCAGATCGCACTTGGTCTTATTTTAAAATCCATTCAAAGTTGTCATAGATAGGTCAGACATGGAAATGGCGCGCAATAAAAATGTTGTATTTGGTCACGTAATTGCGAAGCTGGGGAAATCAACGATACATTTTAGTCGCGCTAAGAATGAGTGACTCGTTATTTTATAACATAGTCATTCGCTGATGACTTTACGACGTAACGACTTAGCGCAATTTAATGGGCGGGTCGTTTTTTTTTCTGGCCAAGCTGGCGAACGAACGAATTTGAAGTTTCCTCTAACGCATGCGCTGTACAGTAGATATCAATTGATACGTATGCGCGAACTTCCTCTCCCATAGGGTGCTAGCTTTTTCTGGGTAAAACTGATACTTGACTAGCTATGCAATAGCGGCGGCTGTTACCTTCTATCTCGTAATCACTTCGGTTTGGGAATTATGCTAGCAGTCAATTTTCTTCACTGGAAGGCTATTTTAAAGCGCTCAAAGTTCCTGAAAATAATGCTTCGCATGTCGTCTTTATTTATATTCGAAAATCATTGGAGATTTACCCCTAAATTTTAAATATAATTTTCTCATCGTCGCTTAGAGTGAATGGTCCAGAAAGGACAAATATTCTTTCCTCAGGAACCAAATCAACAACAAAACAAATAGCCTTTCCATCTGCTGCTTGAAAAAGAAAAATATAGTGCGGTTGCGGATCTACGATTTTTTATATCGCTGTTTTGAGGTACCATACGACGGCATTTGGATCGACATGAACGAGCCAGCAGCATTTGGCACAAATGAAAATCATCCGTGGTATTTCGACAGCGCTGACCATCCCAACATATCGTCCTTAAAATGCCCAGTGGGAAAAAGTGATAAAGATGGGGAATGGGACATGCCACCATATAAGACGCACGCCGTCTGGGTCTATGGCAAGGTACGTTTATAGTTCGTCACGGGCAAGCTGCCTATATTTTGCCGGCATAACTTTAGAATGCTTATTCAAATAGTACTTAATAATTAGGTCTAGGAATCCTACTTGTCGTCGAAAACCACGTGCATGTGCGCTGTGCAAGGTAATGGAACTCTAAGGCATTATAATGTGAAGAACTTATATGGATGGAGCAAGTCAAGGGTGACGCAACAAGCGCAGTACAGGGCAACGGGAAAGCGAGGAGTCGTGATTACCAGGTAGATAGTTGCATTGTTGAAGGCGCTAATACATCTAAACCTTTTCCAAACCAGAATTTAGAATACTTTACTGCTTTCGAGTTATATCCAAAGTAGGAAATTGAGATGTGCTTCGGAGTTGACCATAACCTTAAAGACGAGCTTTTATATGCAGCAAATAATTTATCCAATTAAATGAAGAAGTGAAAATGCTCAAATCTGCAAGATCCAGAATCAGAGATTCTGTAATCCTTTGCAACTTTATTCGATGCCTCAATGTTGATAGCCTGTTTGTGTATTAGTAGGTTTGAGAAACAGTAGTAGAAACGTCGCTTCAGCCCCTTTTTTTTTAATTAAAAAAAACGTGTTCGTTCTTTTTTTGTTCTTCTTTCTTGCCATGAAAAAACGTACTCTATCTTGACGGGATTTCCCAGAAGCGAATACCGCAGCATTCTTTACAATTAAGCTGTTTTTCAGTCGAAAAAGTCAGTTTCCGCAATCGAAAACAGTCGAACTTGCAGTTCCCCTGATGATATAGTGCAGAACAAGTTTTCTTCCGATACTACAGAAGCTTGCGTACTTTGTTTTTAAAAATCCCACCTTTTTCACTTTATATTCTTTATACTAATTTCACCAAAGCGATCATGCAGCAATTCTCACTTGGGCTTGGGTTCGCGGAGTTTGAGGCGAAAAAGCCTACCGAAAGTTATTTCGTTTGTTATCGACCCGCCATCTTAGTGCACTCCAATGCTATGGTAGGAACTAATTATGATTGCTGATTTCGAAAACTTTCAACTGCCACTGTAGTTTAATTGTTGTAGTGCAATTTTATTGGTTGAATACGCGTGAAAGAATTATTGAGTAGTTATTATTGCAATAAAATCTTCTTGCTGGAACTATAGGCATAGGTTTTTTTTTGGTTCTTCGCTCTCGAACATGTAAAGCGAGGAGGCAGTGGATTGATAACGAATTTGTTTTGAAATGTAATGTCGTACCGTTTACTACATATCGTAGCCTCTGCTTACATGTTAGTGTGTATGAAATATACCTGTGTAAACATTCGATGGCAAAGCAGATAAACGGAGAAGACTTTAGAATCATTAATCAAGCGGTGTAAATTTTATTCTTTGTCTGCGGTTTTAAAAAGATACGCGTAAATTGAATAGCGGCTTAGAAAGTGGTTCCTTATTCCGTTGCATGTAATAAAATTCAATTCAGATCCACGTTCCCATCTAGCGGACGCTTCACAGGATCTTGGCTCGGCGACAATTCAGCTATATGGGATGACCTCCGGGCAGCTATAATAGGAGCTCAAGAATTCAACATTTTTGGAATTCCGTAAGCTTGCAAATGTTCTATTGGATAGTGTACAAATTCTCGAAGAAAATTCATTATTTTCTGCCCCAGATATATCGGTTCGGATATCTGCGGATTCAACGGCGAAACAACTGAGGAATTATGTCTTAGATGGCAGCAAATGGGTGCCTTTCACAGCTTCATGAGGTAAGCTGGGTACAGTACTCTTCGCGGAGCTTCCGAAAGTTCCGAAAGTGTACTCGATGATTCCATTCAAGAAAGGATTAGTCTGCAATATTTTGCAAAATCCTTCAGAAACCACAACACCCCAAGTCCATCGCCTCAGGATCCTGCTCAATGGGACTCAGTGGCAAATGCGACCAAAAAAGCCAACCTATTTCGTTACAGATATCTTCCATATCTTTACAGGTACCTACGTTGTGCAAATAGAGTCATGGAACTATTATGGTATTAGCCGTAATAGTAGAGTAGTAGAGCTAATACACCATACGTTAGTATAAACGCTAGTTCGAGACCCACAGTCAAGATCCTGCTAATAGCCGGATTTCTAAGCAGTGAGCCTTCATATGTCTTTTCAACAGTAGCAAAGGTATTATCGTTCTATAGATGAAAGCCTCATTATAAACCATAAAGCGCTCATTCTTGTGTAAAGAAGCTGCCAGTGTCTCACTGGAACATTCCGCCCGCTACTTTTTACACATTCGCCTGATCAAAACTACAACTTTTGAGCGATTTACCTATGCCTGAATGAGAGAAAATGTTTTTAAGGGTAATAGAACGTATGTTAATTACAGCTTTATGAGTTTTGAAGAGATCGTAGAGAAGCCAAGAGCCACTAAGCGACCTGCTAGTGTAAAGCGGGGTTTTTGGCGGATGTCTAGGGTAGAACTGGGTCAGCTCGAACACGTATGTACCGAAGAATGGTTGGGTAATCAATTGCACAGGCTTCTTATAGCGCTTCATCCAGTGAATTCCAACATAACAGCAAGTTTCAAGCGGGCGTATCACGACTTGAAAAAAAAGTTGAACAATTACGTTTGTGGGGAAAGGGCGGAAGGAAGGAGGGAAAATTTTTCGTTTTTTTGCTATCTGTATAG
>KN550110.1:30067-41556 GCA_000797555.1 Oesophagostomum dentatum | reverse complement strand
ACATGCTGTAATGGGCCCCACATGAAGAATACGTGCTGCAACATGCCATCTGTTGCTGGCGATAACGTGTCGTCGTGAGTAATTTATTCTCCTGTTGTAGGATTTCTAGCGGCCTATGTAATGTACGGAACGAGGTAGAATGGGGTCTGTATGTTGGTATAACCAGCAAATTTGAAGAGCGAAACTACTCAGCTCTTCAACTTCCACGATTCTGAAGCATAAGCTTCGTCGTTGCAATATCAAGGCTACTCAAGGACTCAAGGCTGTGCTTTAGATGCAGTATTGGGACTCTGGAATTGCCACGGTGAAGTTAGTGCTTCAGAATCATGGAAGTATTTCTGGATGTAGCAAAGCTTGTGACGGTCGCCATTCTAAGCTCCGGCAGGGCTGAGGAATTTTACACTGACACTAAATAGTGTACAATTATAATAGATCCATTTCGTAGTAACAGTTCATCTTCTGCAGTGGCAGCAGTAAACTTCCAAGAATGGCGACGGTTCCGCCCCATCTCCGGCACCGATTAGATGCATGGCTCATTGTTGGCAAGAAACACGGTAATATTCCAACAAGGGTGCATGTGCCCGTTTTGATCGGCACATGTGCTATTTTCGGGACGGCCCTTGTGCGGCAATCTTCAGAGTACTATGAAAAGGGCATTCTTAGCGAGCTCCACAGGAACAGGATTCAGAAGTGGTTCGTGTATAAGGGTGCAGACATTCTTGACCGATGTGGAGGAGATCGAGCCAACGTGGAGATTAGGACCGATGTAAGATCGGAATCGATGCAGAAGATCAGGACCGGTGTCTGTTAGGGCGGGACCGATGTGCAGGAGGGTGGGTTGGACCCATGTACGGGAGGGCGGCAACTATGTTCATGAGGCCGGGGCCAATGTGCAGGAAGGGCGGGACCGATTTGCAGAAGGTGGGGAAGGTCGGGACTGATGTGCGGGACGGCGGCATGGGCACGATACTACTCGCGCCCATGTCGTATTTGAAGGATTCAAGGTGCACGGCTGCAATCGGTTATCTTCGCGCGAGGCAGACAACCTATCTTATGCCTTGAATTTGGGTCGAAATTTGGATTAACAGCGTAGAGGCGGGGTGAAATTGTCCCTTTTACCGTGAAGGGACGCAATCAGGACTGATATGAAGGAGATCGGTACATGAATAGCCGCCAGCGTTGCTGGAAAAGGGGGCTAAATAAGTGCCTTTAGTGAGTCAGTCGGTAGCGAATAGAAAGGATATTAAAGAAATTCGACGTACTGCCAATCCCACCTCAACCACTAAATTACCTATTTATCGATAACAGACTAATTTCGGTAATTTAGCAACTGAGGCGGAGTGGGTCAGGATAGTATGTGCCAGTAGGAAGTCAGGTGATGCGAGCGAAGCGAGCACTCCAGCAAGTCTGTAAGCCCGGTGAAGCCGGGCGAACAGTCTTGTAATGTAAATATCTAATCTTATAGAAATGTGTTAACTGAGAAACTTTATGTGTATTTGTTTGTGCATTAGAACTAGGGCCTACGAACGAAAACCGCCGCCACCATTGCGTTCAGCCGAGACATATGAAAAGTATAAAAATTTCAATTTTTTCATCACTAATGGTTTTTTTCTAGAACATTCATCTTTTAATCATCTTCTGAACTTTCCGAAAGTTGTTCACTCAATGTTCCTTATAACTATTTGACTGTTGTATGCTTTAGTTGGAAAATGAGGGAAGATGCTGCTCTGCTCTGCCTTCTCACAGATCCGTTGACCGGCCGAAATGGAGAAAGCGTAAGCATTTTCAAAAGAACAGAGCAAAGCCGCGGAGCCTCAGGATCCGCTTGTATACACTAACTGAGCTTCCTGTATGTGAGCGTGTTCTTCTGTCTGTGTGCACACGTAAACCACACCCTGCTGGAAGAAATCGACTTCCACTTTACTCGTCACAAGAGGTTTTGTAAGAAATGCAAAATTTTTAGCTTTTCAGTAGATTAAGAGCCCATTCCGTTCAAGTTTTCTTTTTATCATTTGTTCATGCGTCCGAAAGTTGTTAAAATGTCTGTCAAAATGAATGTTTTCACCAATGTTTCCTGGTACTCAGAGCCCTGCTTGCTGACTTTGGGACAACGAAAAGATTCAGAAGCAGCTTCGTATACGATCTAGCACAAAGCGCGGATTTCCTTGGTATTAGCTACGGCCTTTCAAGAAAAATTTTTCATTACTTCATTTACCTGGCCATATTAAATGAAAGGAACAAGAAAGCGAGGTGTAATATAAGGTAATGAATGAAATATAGTGCTTTATGCAACCTCTGAACATAGTTGTCATGTTCACTGCATGCCATTTCGCTCCCTTTGAAAACGCGAAAGGAACTGCGCTCCGATAAAAAACGCACGAAATTTGGATGGAATGAAGAGCTTCAAAAGCTTTTCCCGCAACGAATACATGACGAAATCTGCTGAAACTTGAGCAGCGGATGAGAATACACGCCCACAACAAGTGGACAAAATTCTGTGATCCAGCTTTGCTTGCAAAACAAATCTGTTACCTTTTTCCGTAGTAGCTGAGCGATGGCAACTAGTAGAGCTATGCTCCTCGCGTAGTACAGCCGCCATCAAAATTCAGAAACTTTGTATGAGTTAGATGGCTCTGGAGCCAGCTAGAGAGCCAGCTCAGCTGGCTCCGAGGAAAAAATCTTTTCTTTCACTATAGATTTTTTTGTTTTTTCATAGTTTTGTAATGATCTAAGCTCTTTTACGTAAACGCGCTTGATACACTACATGAGCATTCTAGAGCAAATAATACCATCAGATACATTTTTTATACACTCAGAAAGCTGCGGTCTGAGAGAAGCACCTTTTAAGAGATACACCTAAACCAGTGCGAGTATACCTTCAAATACACTCAAGAAGAATCAACACTTCGTGTTCTCTTATAGGTTAACCGGATTTTACATGACTTTTTGAAAGAAAAATCTGTAATTTCTGCTTTTATTTCAAGAGAGGCTTCGTTTTCAGGAGCCTCAAGAAGGCAGCTCGGGACAGGCTCTGTTAGTAGTATCTGAGTGTAGTACGGTTCAGTTCTTGGACGAAAGAAACACTGAAGAGTAGGGACGTCAAGTCTAAAGACGGTTACCCCAGTTTCCCAAGCCTAAGCTGCTGGTTTAATTTAGTGCCTTACCATCATACCTTGACAGTATAGTCCAGTGGTGGCAGTATCAACGACATTCACTATAATCGGTTGACCAAAAACGAGAATCACTTACAAAGCAAGTAGGAAAATGGCCGTAAACGTGACAAGATAGTATGTGGGCCCTAAAAAAATAGTATGTAGGCCTCAAACTTAAAGAAAGGGCTAGGGTGTAGATATGTCACCAGAAAAAAACAAAATTGTCCAACGTTCTACATTTAAAGTTGTTCAACGCCTATATCTTAATTACATTATGTCCATCCAGAGTCACTCTGTTGCTTGGGCGCGTACTTCTCCTCAGTCAACAGAACTGCTTCCTTTAAACAAGTCTTCTCATTTGTCCCAGTTAGGCAGATGGAATATAGCATTTATGCGGCTAGTTTCTAAGAGTTACGAACGGATACCATATACTGTCGCCTTCTACGTGGAAATTCATTTGCTCACACTGAATACGTGGGATCGTAGTGTTAAGATGTTGGACTTTCTTGAGTTTTATAGTTGATAAATAAATGTAGAATATCTTACCCTTTCTTTAGGATCACATTTGTGTTCAATCCAAAGATATGCGCTTTTCTTTCTTTCTGAATCCCCATTTCCTTGTATTTTGAACTGTCCTGTTTTGTCAGTACTTACTGTAGAAGCTACCTTCGCCTTCATCACTAAAAGGTCACCTTTAATCTATGCTGTAAATAACAGACAAAAATTTTACGTTTGTCTTTGATCATCATCTGAACCTTCTGATCTGCGGCTGGTTTACCTTGACATTGTAGCGTTCCTGCAAACAGAATGGAGGAAGATGCCAGCTATAAGTTAAGATTAACATAATTCTACCGCACCAGTAGCAGTAAAAGTTAGGTTGTATGCACTTGCGCATGAAATAAGCAGAACGATGCAGATGAGGGACATCGTTTGCACCGCACCCCACATCTCACCTTTTTCGTTAGCTAACCGAGCTCTATTAACCTCTGAACAGGTACTAGAGTTACTGAGATCGACCACAATAGTAAATACAGTGCCTATATCACCTATACTTTATAGTTCTGACCTGCAATTAAAGTGCCAATTAGCGATAAATTGATTGTCGTAGGTTCAACAATATATGGAAGCGTAAGCGTTGGTTTGGTTTCGAAACTTTCCGTTTTTGAATTGTGGACTCTAACAGCTATATTATTTAGCGTTGGCGCCAATAATTTCACTCATGTAGGGGCTTCAGATGTGCTTTCTATAAGTAAAGTAAACCATTCGCCAACAAGAAGTGGTTATAGCGCCTGCAACATTTTTGCTGCCTAGTCCTCTTTAACAGGCTCAGGGACAAAAAAAAACAAGGAATACTTCCTCCTTTATTATATGTCTGCGTTGGTTGCGCTAAATATCATAAAAATGATGCTCTACGTTTGCCAAATTTTAACTGGGCATTGAAAGTTGTTCTAACTTAAGAGATTGTTTAGAGAATCGCAGCTATTCGTAATTATGCAGCATTTTCACGAAATCACGCTTCTTCCAAAATGCAAGAATCACACATCATAGTTTTTAGGTAATTGCATCGTCAATACTTGATCGCTCAAATTATCTACATTTTTCTGCCCGTCACCCTAAGTCGCTGCTCAACTTTCTAATCTGCGCAATCTTCTCGCTCTTTTCCTCATAAATCATGTTCGTACTCTATCCTATACACTAGTTTTATCATACTTCATACAAGTAGCACATCACGCAGAGTGAATTCAGAAAATTACGACAAATTAGCCCACCACTGTAAGCGGCAAACAGTTATGAAGTGGTAATGCGTAAACTCTTCTGAAGGTTATCACTTGTAGAGAGAGAGGAAAAAAAACACATCTCTGCTCTTTCAATTTGAAATAGAGGGCTCACACCATGTAGTCAAGCTAACTGGAGTATAAATATCTTTTAAATCTTGTTGAGCCTCTCAAGGGTGTGATAGAAAACCATGTCATTGGAGGTGTCTTCACGTCGACAGCGGTATCCTTTAAAAATTTGTATTGCCTCTCTGAAGCAGTACGTTTACCTGAGTAGCTGCCAGATGAGAACTAATTCAGAATTTATTCCAAAATATACCAGTGCACGTTTCGTCTGCACTTACGAGGAGGGTTACCCTAGCGTAGTGTCGATCTGCAAAAACGGCACATACAGACGAATTGCTCACGCCATCCTTTGGTATTATATAAAAAAGGTAGACCGGAGCAGTAGATACGGGGGAGTCTCCCCCGTATCTACTGCTCCCTGATTCCCCTGTTCTTGCACTCAAACCTCACACTAAAGAGTAGAGGTAAAGCAACTTTTCATGTCTCAGCTTGAATGAAAACAGAGGGGATTCCGCGTGCAAATGTTGTGCAGTATTATACAATTTAGTACCCCGAGGTGGATGAGTACTTTTGTGCATTGAGCGCGTTTTCGCAGGATAAGATACCTCTATTAAGTGTTGCAATGCAAAATTACTCTTCATGCTATCACCAAAATTCTGAGGTTTTTCTCCCTTCATTTTGCATCAAAATGTCAGAATTTTTCCATATGCTGTTTTTATTATGTCACTACGAAGTCGTAGAATAACTCCGATAAGGAAAATATTTATTGGTAATGAGTTAATTGGAAGCCTGGCATTTTTGATGAGGAAACGGGAAGCCTACACTTCTGGAAAAAAGAGTTAACTCAGAGAGGAAGGATACTCAAAATTCTTTAGGAGGTAAAAGCATAAGCGGAGATTATGCGTAAAAGTAAATCTCAGGGATTGTTTTATCCGCTAATTACTAAGTTTATGGATGAGGAGTTACATAGGTAGGGCTATTCTCTAAAATGTAGTGAGCATGTACCATGCAGTAACGAAACAGTATATCACATATCCTCAGTCTCACATTCCGAGAAGACATCGGGCAGTTTTGCGTGGGGCGATAATCGTGCGCCAGGCATCCCTTTTGCTTTTTTCCTTTCCTATGTTTTGCCGTTCTGAGCTTAATAACGCGAAGGAAACAAAGCGAGAAGAAAATGAAAATATTCAGGTCAAAAATTCCAGCAGTAAACTGGGCAACTTGCCCACCGCCCAGAGCTGCCCGCGCTGTGGCTGCCCCGCAGGCGCTCCGCACACGACCACCGTCCTACGCAAAATTGTACGAAATCGTTTTGGAATGTCAGACAAAGGGTAGGTATGTTCAAGCAAGTATGCGTTCAAGCACAGAAATAAATGAAGACATACTCCCACTTAAACCCATTAAAACGCTGTTGTCACAAAACTAGAACTTTTGCTAGCAGACACTAACGTAAGTGCGCTCCAAAGTGCTAGAGTAGAGGTGGAGTGGTGAGAAAGTGGAGCAGGGTTGCAAGCTTTGTCCCAAAGTTGACTACAGTTTTATCGGTGAAAGCGAAATTTTCATGGAATACTGGATTTATACGTGGAATGTGGTGAGTAAGCAAATTTCACGGCATCCAATATTTAACAGAGAAAGGAATTTAATAGTCGTCTTTACGTTAGGGCGATATATAGAAATTAATGATATTTCCTCTGTTTTGACTGGACGATTCACCGAAGTGACATCAAAATTAGGAATGAATCTTAGGAATGCTGACTCTGGTTACATTTTCTGAAATTTGCAAGAAATGTGAAGGAAGAATATATGTGGTTAGTCTTGTTTTTTTTAAAAGAAGAACTATGGGACTACAGTAGGAACACACCGTGGATAGAATTTGTAGGAATGCACATGTTATACTTCGGATATTCAAAGATTTTCATCGAGTAAATATAAGCTTATTCGAAAAAATTTCTTTGAATAGAAGTCTCGAATAGTTCAAGATTTGGATATTTATTCGATTTAGTGTAAAACACCTTTTTTTGAATGAAAGATTTTGGAATATTCGAATAATTTGCCATTCGAACATGGTACGCTTTATGTAGATATTCCAATTTTTGAACAAATTCAGTTCCGAGTCTTGAGAATTCAGGTACGGTTTAAGTTTGAATTTGGAATTTTTGAAACTTGGAAATTTTCCAGAAGGGGTTTGTGAAATGTTCGATGAACGAATAAATTCAAAAATGCGTTTTGCAAGCGTTCGAGTTTTCAAACCTGCTCGAAAACCTGGTATCAAACTCGAAAATTGATTATGCGAAAACCAAGCTTTCTAAAATTCGTATCGAATTTCATTCAAAGCTGCTGCTGTATTGTATTCGAATTCTCGAATTATCAAATTCAGGCATTTACTCGAAGTTTAATTAGAATTATTCGCTGTTCCGAAGAATAATGTTAGATGATTAGATGATTAGATGAACATGTACTTATCTAGAGAAGATGAAATAGTAATAATAGTTAAGTAGTTAATAGTTAATAACAGTTAATAGTTTATAGAATTCCTTATTCCATCGCATAATCACTAACGAAGGAAAAGCTGCAAATTATAATGCTGATGCTAAATTTTTCGCGACTCTCTATGCTCATAACTCCTCGGATCAGGCAAGGTCTGGGAGCAGTGAAAAGCCGCGCTCCCCCGGGCAGAGCTGCCGTCGTGCGGTACCCAAGTGGTCGCGCTACCCTAGTTCTGTCTGCCTTCGGATCTTGAGGGCGATGCCCACGAATATGTTGTATAACGAATATTGATTAAGAGTCTGTCCATTCCTCGTCCCTTCCTCCTGATTTAGAAGTGGATGCTCACGCGTAGGTACTGATCGATAACATTTGCGTCATTCCTTTTGTGCATATCATGTGGTGCCATAATATGCTTTACAGTAGTTTCATCTTAACACAGAGCTCACCTGGGTATGTTTATAAACGCGTGAGTATCATAAACTCATATAAGCTAAATAGTGTTATGACCGTTTCTCAAGGCTAGGACGCGCACCATAGCTACTTCTACTCAGACATTCACTGGCCTCGAGCCGAACCGAAACGGCCTCTGCTATCATCGTGTATCACTGTGGCAACGCAACAGCAACCTATGGTTGCAGGCAGCAACTATAGGTGCTGCTGAGTTGCAGTGAGAACCAGTAGTTGCTGGTGGTTGCTATTCCGTTGCTGATGCGGCCTTATAGTCTGCACATGTAAAAACGAGAGAATGTAAAAGTGTTTCGATGATATGAATACCAACTGCGGAGTTATCACTATCGAGGTCATTTTATTGAGTCATACTCGTCCGTTATCATTTTTGCTTGCGACCGAGTTGGCTGTGGTGCGCGTTCTCACGCGCTATTCGACCTCCTTGGTATGTACTCAAGCTTCGGGGATTGAACATTCGTAAAGGATACTGCAGGATCCGTGCTCGCAACAGCCCGATACTCTCCCAGGTAATCTCGCAGGAAATCTTACAGGCGTTTCGGTGACTGTAGTACTTTAGGCTTCTAGCAGTAAAGCGTTCCCGTCAAGAATAAATAAAACCAGTCGAATGGTGAGTAGCAGTGTGCATTGAAATTTCCTTAAAAAACGTGTTAGCCCAAAGGCTGCTGGGGCCTCGATCAAGTATGGGTCATTTTCTGTTCACAGCAATTCGTGCTAGTTTCGAGTTTGTTTTGAGCTATGCCGTTGTAGTTGGATCCCCTATACTTTTGGAGGGGGGGGGGGGGGATGGGGGACCTTTCTGGAAACACTGCAGTAGAGTGGCGGAGCGTTGCTAATACGATGAGCTGAGAGTGCTGGTAATAGCGGCAAAATCCTGGGATATCGTACTAGATGGTACAAAAGCAGACGTAGATAGTGCGGTCATAGCATCGATTATGAGAGGAGTCTCCAAAAATGACTTAGAATTCGGCGGGAATTTCCATAACATTCTTCTAGCGTACCCTCTCTTTTGAAATCGAAGCCGATTCTGAGCCACGACGGTGGACCATGGGAACATCACCTTATTTTGCTCTAGTATTGACCAGAAATTGAGTTTTCCGTTTTCTTTCATTGCTATCTACGTTTATGGTTATATCTATTGTACTAAAGCCGAACTTCTCGTTCAGATGGAAGCAGAATTAGTTGATCGCCCTCTGCTCCAATGTCAAATTGACCTCGCGCGCGGCTCAGAATCGGCCTCGATTTCAGAGCAGAGGGCAGAAGTTATGCTTAGTATTGCGCCTCCGTAGTGCCACGATACCGTCTACGGCCGTACAAGAATATGCTTGCGGTGCCACCGCCTGCCACTAATATCATAACAGCTCGAGCTTTCCGGGACCGAATGCTGCCTTTAAAGGCAGCACCCACGTTGGAACATTCCTGAATTGTCGATGGATTACGAAGTAAGGTGAAAACTGGCGAACAAGCCTACTTTTAGCGGTTTTATGCTAATCAAGAATCACATAATGAAGATTTTACTTTGAGAAAGCAAAGGTCATTTCAAATGTTTAGTAAAAGAACTTTCTTCAAGAAGTGTTGTGTACCTACTATGTTATAACGCAATTTTATTTTTTCTTTTGTTGACCATTTTTGTACTACTATTGAATATATAATAATTTTTTTAAAAATCTAATATGTGGTTGCTCTGACAGCAGCAAGAATGATATCTAGCGTCAAGATAATTCGTGATGTAAGAACATTGTAGTGTATGATAGCAACCGAAACGCAACCAAATAGCAGCCGAATAGCAACAGAATCAACAAAATCACACCGCAGGTAAGAACTTATTGCAACTGAATAGCAATCGACCATCAACTTATGTGCCCGAATAGCAACAGATTTGGCCCTGATCGCATTCATTTTATGGATTGGAGCCGATTTGATGTGCGCCTTCGATTGCTATTCTATTCGGCTTCAACCCGTAGAATGTCTGAGCTAGTCAAAATATAGCATGCCTCTAACCTTTTCTAGCAGACGTTTTTATTTCGAAAGCTAAAATTAAGCATTTAACGTCGATATCATTGCCATTGTGGTCCACTTTTCTATGTCGCCCTAGTGGTGTTACCATGTTTTCCCGCGTCTTAGCAGCAAGATGTTCCTTTTTGTCGTACATTTAGCGGTCGACCTGTCTCTTCGATATAAGTTGCTTTGCATACGACACACTCAGTTTCAAAGCTGTTCTTAACCACTTTTGAAGCAGATATGTATGGAATAGAATTCCAAGATCCACGTCCTTCCACCTGGCTTTCACCAATGAAACACACTTAACTATACTTCCCTTTGTCTATTTCTTTGTGCCACTGGGGCCTGTGGCCAAAAGTACTAATGCTGTGGATCATTTACTGAGAAAACTATGCTGCATCTTGAAAAAAGCTCACTCTGTTCCAAGAACTCTGTGATTTTCCATGCATTTACCCTCTCTACCTTTACTAGAACTTCTTCTAACTTGTTTGATAGCTTCACGTAAGTTGCGCGCAGAATTCATACCATTAAATTGCACATTTGTTAACTTATTCGATAAAATTGCCGTATGAAAGTTGAAAAAAAGCAAAACGTTGGAAGATAGTCGTTTACATTCGCAAGCCGGCGTTTTAAGGCCTTTTTGTTTATTGGCTTGACGTAGCCAATTTTGCAACTACTGGATATTTCTTGGCGAAGTGAAAACTTATTGTAAATGAATGTTGGAGATGTAACTAACCCAAGATCCGCAGGTTTCAGGAAAATTTAAAGAGCGGTATCAAGTTAGGTGAAATTTCTGCTTAAGAGCCTGGTAGGTTTATGGTACACCATATATGCACTCATGCCAACACATTCCATTTTTGAAATCGTGATTAATGATGAGCACTCCATTTTACAGAGGTGGTTGCAAATACTTTTGAAAAAGCGAGCAAATAACTGAGCTTCTTTTTGGTCTTCACGTGTAAATGTCGCATCCCCTCTCAGTTCAGAAATATCGCAAAACAACAGTTTGAGGTTTAATTTACAGTATATACAGTAGCGCTCAAAAGTATTTGAACACCCCAGTTTGGCCTGTTCACATTATTGCACATATCTTTTCATAGGATCCGCCAATGAAGCAAAAGCTTGTGGATCTTTTAGTAGCAGGCCAGCGCGATTTAATCCTTGGTGAGCAGTTTCGCTGCGCCACTTAAGGGAGCTATACCTATGCCGATTCAGTTTTTGTCGCTTTTTGAAATTTGCTAATAGCGTCCTTGTTTCTCAATATTAAAAAGAATAAAAATACGCACTATACACCAAACGATTTTCTACACCTGGCAACGTACCGATTTTCCCCAAAATTTCTTCATTTTTCCGTTCGACCAAGAGAGCAGCTTTGCAGACCCAAAATGAATCCTGAATAGTTTTATTAAGAATCATTAAGGGAAAAATATGAATACATGGCAGGGATGCTTAATCAGTAATATCTGCAAATCAATTTTTTGAGAGTACGCACATTTTGATGCAGATTTCATCTGCACTCAGACAATTTCAGCGGACCGGCCGG
>KN550110.1:3184-14926 GCA_000797555.1 Oesophagostomum dentatum | reverse complement strand
GACTCAAAAATCGATTTTTACTTTAAAAATTTTCAAAAATATTTCTAAAAATTTTATGATCGATTTCTCTCTGGCCCCTACCCCCGCCCGCCCACCTTTTAGTCGGGGGGGGGGGGGGGGGGGAGGCGCCCCGTCCCCTCTCCACTACCCCAAAAAAATTTCTGCGACGGCCACTGGTCAGAAACTATAACTAATTTTCCAAGGCTGTAAATCTGATAGTGAACAGGAATTACCAGAGGAAAAATGGAGTGTTTTCAAATTAGCACACCATTTCACACAACATTTTGGGAGTTTGTAAAGCTAGAAGCTACAGAATCAGCGTCGCACATACTTCGAACATGCGACGGTGCTTCCAAGCTGGCTAAGTCATAGGAAAGAGAGACAGTTAATAGGGGAGGAAACCGATTGATGCTACCCAAGCAAAGACGTATAACTAGTTTTAATCGCTATCTTCCATGAAAAAAAAACAGACGATCCTACAGCGACAACTGACGAAACCAAAAAGAGAGTTTGTGAATTAGCAGGAAACAGTAAATATAAAGTACCATTTTCAGTATCTCTCGCCTAGAATTTTCGGTTATGCAATGCCCGTCTACGCTCACACTCTACCGAAGATTGCGTAAGTTTAGTATGCCCTTAGCTTTGGTGCAAAGAGTATTTGCAAACTCTAGAGCTTGGTTGAACACCCCTGGTATGGAAACTGCAAAACAACTGGCCTTCGAAGTGCTTGTGAAGTTCAACAACGACGTCTTCTCAGCTCGCGACGTAATTTTCCGAACGCACTAATTTTTTGCTCCCTATAAACATGTATTTCATAGTGTTCCATAGTCAATTACTTTGAAATTCATTAATCCGAGATCTGAAAAAGAAATCCTCAGTCGGACATTAAGATCCTCACTACTTTTCGCTGACATTTGGCTCAAGATGCAGGGGCTATTCACAAGCTCCTTAGAATTGTTCCAACAGTTCTTTGTCTATACTGCGTGGAAACAAGAAAGCTGCCTCTGTAGCAGCGCCGTTTTTTTCTAGGAATTCATGAGTTATAAATAAAACATATTTGACTTTTCTAGATCAAAATGACGATGACGATCGGGCATATGTCACGATGATAGCTTTCAATGGTGGCGGATTTTTTCTTAGCTGAAATTGGGTGGTATTAAGAGAAATCCATCCGATCAAAACAGTAAAGCCTGCTTTTCGTTTTCTTGGGGTCCTCGCAACATTCGTAGCAGCTTGACTACAGATCAGCGGAAATATAGGTTCACTTTAGTAGCTTAAGCACATTCAGTCGAATTTCGTCGATCGCCTTTTCATGCGCCCGCTGTTTTGCTATTACGTCAGGCTGACTTTAGTTCGTTTGTTTCGGTGAATGTCCGATGAACAACAGGGATTGCCTTTTCTAGTTACATCAGAGCCGTCTCCTCCGTAATTTGATCTTCTTATTTAATATTTTTTGATTCGATATAGCAGTCGGGGTGTCAGCGGAACCCTTAGTTCTAATCTTCCGGAGAGAAGAACTTTACTGGGTTTATTCTGCACTAAGCTCTCAAAAATGTGGACGCCGACTGGTGGCTCTACAAAGTTTAGACCTCGTCCTAGTTCGCAAACTTAGTAGCTACCTATTAGGTAAAAAGCTGTTTGTTGCATACGAACGACACTGTTGAAAGGCCCAACAAAAGTTCGCTGTTATCCAGACAAAATACAGTTGAAGGCAATTCTAATGATAGAATAAGATGGTACAACAGTTTAACCAGTGTATATTCACCGTCTGCGGTATGCAGATAAACTTATCCGCTTCAGTTTTCTTTAAGAAATCGTTCAATAGCCGAACAACGGTCATTAATGTACGCATATGATGAGAGGTGAAAAAGAAAAAACCTTAGAGATTCAGAAAAATAGTGTGTTCAATGTGTCCAAAAGTTGTCGCAAAAAAAGTTTTCGTTCGTTGGAAATGTTTCAGACAAGCCAGTTATCCAAGTAAGGGATCTTTAGTGGAAAAAGAGTGTAGTTTTGCTGTGAAACAAATTCTGTAAACAGTCAGTAGATATATGTTTTTGATGAATAGTGCTTCTATTTCCTTGATAATTTTAGTTGATCTTGGATTTCAGACAATAATTGACCTACCTGGCAGTGCTTGCCTTGTCGAAGCTATTCCTAGGTCAATTCCTATTGAGAGAAAGGACGCACCAGTAGATACGGGCGACTCTGGTATGTGTTCTTCTTCGGATCTTTATTAACTTCTGTTTTTTTAAACGTTTATTAACCTTTTATATGAGGAGGTCCTGAAACATCTGGCGACTCAGTACATGATCGTACATAGAAAAAAAGCGGCAGAAATGATTCCTTAGTGAGCAAGCAAACAACATAGGAGAAATTTGCACATTTCAACTAGGAAAATCCCCCGAATTACCAGTGTGTAGATAGGATTTCGATGCTCCTATCTTGCGTTACTACGTGGCAAATTGCAGCAGACTTCTTCGGAATTAAAGAAGGCGTATAATATAAATTTAACACGAAAAGCTAATCTAAAGTTCCAAAAATTGCGCGACGGCACCACCATGAGTAATTTCGATGCCAACATGACTACCACGTTTTTCTAGGGCGATGCATTTGGATGGAATCATGTGTGGTTAACCATTTTCTTAGTGAAATTTTGCTTGTCTGGTCATTTTACGAGAGATTAGTCAATTTTTTTGCGTGGTAGTGCAAATGCCGTGAGATTTGTTTAACTAGCTAGTTTAGTGATTTAAACAACTGCATGGTGATACATTTCACGGCAGAACTATTGTGGTTGCTATTTCCCCTAGAGATGCTTTGTTTTCCTAGCCAGCTTACGGGAGCACGGCCAAAAATGATTTTTGGCAACACTTTTAAAAAATATGTGTGTATAGCTTGATAGTTTCCTATGGCTAAGTCAAAGGATTACAAAGCAAACAAAACGGGATCTTGCAGTATTTTGAAGAAAATGCCGGTATCACTGCTTGGCTGAGGACATCTTTGTGCCCGCAGTGTTGTAATTGAACCCACAAACAGTCATGTCCGCAGCATTTCCATTACGCCAGCTTCGTATATGGCGCGCGTTCTGTAGGCTACGAGCATGCAGATGTTCGCGTACATCCACTCATTGGCTGATGCATTGAATGATAACCACGCGATCTGGCTGATTCAGCGCCTGAAGAGCCTTAAATTTGCAAAGATCCCTGCAATCGCTACGACGCAACAAGTGAGCTGGAAGCATGTCTGGCAATACTGAAGGCAAGGTGTACACGGAGATACAACGCAGGATTTGTTTGGTGATACATTTTCCGGGCATTGAGTAGCTTTAAAAATGACGTCATTTGCCTATGTGTATGATTTCCAAGCTCATTTTTGGTCAGGACAACAATTCCGGCCAGAAGTATTCTTTCAATACACCAGTGTGTATAAGTGGCGTTGCTACCTTTAAAAATATAACTTTCTCTTACTGCAAATGGGCTTGTTGTAATTGCTAAATTCTGCTTTTTTGCAGACACCTTAACCGCAGTAAAATTTACCCAAGATGAAGTCATCACTACTTCTCAGAAAGCGGAAAAGTAAGAATCTAAACAATCTTTTCGCGAAGTGAGTAGATGTTGTCGTTTCAGAAGCGAAAGCTGCTGGTTCTCCTTTCTAAGCTCCACTTACAAACCACTGAGTAACAAAGTCAGTGACGTGAGCCAGGTAAGATAAACCAGCAAAGGGTCATTTTGATAGACGCCTCTCTTCCTCTTTTTCGCAATACTTATGTTTAGAAAGAACAACACATAAGGACAGTTTCTGATGTTACCGCCAATCCTATATCGTACGTGTATATGAAAGCTGTCAAATCCTTCTGATCAGCTTCTATGAATTTCAGAACAGCTGCAGAACAGGCTGCTGAGAACGTGAATGTGGAACTGGACGCAACTCCTTGCGGAGGAGGTTAATAAGGAAATTAATAAGTCGCTCATAGTCAAATCTTAAGCAAAATAAAGATTAATGTGTATTCGGGTAGTCCTCCTATAAAACAACCACGAAAACTGGTGAAGCGATAACCGTTTTACCCTATCTCTGAAACATATTATAATAGTGGATGGCGAAACATTGCTTAGGGAGAAATTGTAATGCTGCATACATATCAGGAAAAGGAACGAAGTTCTTCCCCATAGTAAGATATTGTAACAAGAAAGGGTACATTAATTTCTTCAGAAAAAAGTTTACAAGTTCATTTCAAAGCACGCAAATCCAGCAAACGGATGAGAGAAAAACAGCAAAAAACACGAAAAAGCAAATGGAATAGGTCATAATAATTATTGGTACTGGTTTATACCTCGGAGTTTTCTGGTGGAGTCGAGTAGTGGATACATAAGGGTCTTGTCGGCTTCGTTTGAGCGGAAGCACAGGAGAAAACAGAATTTTTTGTGTTTTATTAAATTCTTTTTTCGTACTCAGGCTCATACACCGATATCAGTGTGTGAAAGGCTGGCGATTTTGCTGTGTAAATAGTCTGTGATAGGTTTTGCTCTCATCTGTTTGTGAAGCTTGCTCTTTGGGACTCAAGATTTCTACTGTCTTCGCAGAATTTTCGGCTAAATGCTGCTAGACTATGGATGTAAATATTACAAGCCTACATCTTCTCTTCAGTAAAAACAATAGGCATAGGCTTTAGTAAAAATATGTCGTGAAGCTCAAAAAAAGAACTTATGAAAAATTCAGTCTTCCTGGGATACCCTGGACTTACGTTACTTCATACGTTCCATGGTTGCAAACCTCGGCATACTCAGAACCACATGTGCTCTTCTGTGCCTTTGAAGTTGTCATTGGAGCACTTTGTTGGTCTTACGTTTGGAGAGCAATATCTTCCTCAGAGGTCTGGAAGTGGCTTAGATTTTTTTTCATTATTTAATGCTCTTTGTCGTCAAGCATCTCCCCACGGAGCACTCAACTCATCTCGGTTACAGAACAGGCTCCGCATAGAAAATGAACACAGCGAATGTTCTACTGGTCGTACGGTTGACCGCAATGGTCTAATTTGCCTCTAGATGACTTGTTAATGCTAGCAGCCAGACCGAAAAAGACAACATCAGAAATGTCATGCGGTTTGGCGCACGCTTTCGACCACTCATAATGCTCCACACTGAGTAGCTAAGCGAACTATGGTTTTCTGTACATGTGATCTCTAAAATGGCTCAATTTCGAGAAATTCTGCTGAAATCACATCTGTGCGGCATTGCTGGCTGACGCTCCAGAAACAAGCTTCGTTCGTATAGAACAGTCATCATAGCTTCCAAGCTCTACGAACCTCTTGAAGGTGGTGGAAACGAGCTTTCTAGACAAGTTTAGACGCCGCGAAATACCAGAAAACGTAGATGGCCCGGAAAGCTTCACGATGAAATTAGATGAACGAAGTACGGCAGAGCGACGGTTTCCTTATCTTAAAAATCAGGTTATTTTTTGTAAATTATGAGGAAACATTGCTGATTATCAAACTGAGATAAGAAGTGTTAGAAAGAATGCAAGGTACTTCCAAAAATTAAGAAACATCTCGCCAATGGCTCGTTACCGTAATCTCGCCGCACCCTATAATTTTCCAAAGCCGTCATCACATAATGAATAGTTTTACTTGTTATAAATTTTAAAAAATGCTTACTTCACAACACTGCGGTTGGAAGCTATGACCCAAAGAAGGTTAAAAGTTCAGATGAGGTTAAATTAGTCAGATTACCACCTATATTATTTTCTCAGAAGGAACCATTTGCATAGCACCTTGGCTGACTATCATCTACGAGCATTCTAAATACCCTATCTTTATGTGTTCAAGGTCTAGAAGTACATTGTTTTGGAGAAAACGTGCTAAAAATTTCTAAGGAACCCCATCAAATAAATGAGGAGACTTTTATTGATCATGAGTGCTATCTTCGAGTTAGCAGTGTTGTACTTGGATACTAGATTTTTAAAACAGAACCAGAAGGATATTTTATGAATTCACCGCTCGGTCGAACAAAATTTAGCGCTTTGATGCTTAGCGGTTTACTAAGCAGAAGAGCATTTTAGCAGTAGTTCCTGAGACTGCTGATCGCCACATGGTAGTTTGTCATCCGGTGACCAAAGTGAATAAATTACCTTTATTTATCCTCCTCCTGGAAAGATGAAGCAAAGATACGCAGCAATTTAACAAAAAAGTGCTTCGCTGCTTACCAAACCCTTGAGCATGCACTGACTCATAGTTGTGAGTGATGCAGATGAGAAAAGTCCTGCTGTTTTTCACAAATGAGTGTTTTCCTCTCTGCATGTTTTAAAGCGATTGCCATATTGGCCGTGTAGTTATTCTGCGAATTCAGGGCAGTGGTTTCAATACTCCTCTCCGCGGCACAACTTTGACAAAGATAGTTTTTGCTGAGAAAGATCTATGAGCTGCTTGTCATAGATACTAAGCTGCTGTGAAGTGACATCGCACTGGTGACTAAACAGAACAGTGATGAAGAGGCACAATGACGGAGAGAGCAACTAGATCCCAATTTCAGCTTTGTAAATTCTCTAGCACAATCTATGCTGAGTTAAAGTGACGTGTCACAGTTTAATGAAGATTCATGTTGAATAGCTGCCGACAAGTTTAGGAAAGTTTTCGAAACAGTAGAAAAGTATTATTTCAAAAATTTATGGGCAGCTGATTGATCGAATAACCCCGCTCTAAAGTTCTGGAGCAACCATGAGATTCCTTCAGGCCTTGGATAAGCTTATATTAACCCTAGAAACAAATGTGCTGTTCAAACTCAGCAGCTTAAGCAATTACCATAGGATGATTTCAACGACGAATGAGATTTACATCTTTTGGGCAGGTTCTGTTTAGGAATGTCGCTATGTACGTCTTGTCGTTCAGCTAGAAATCCTACCAAGCTTATTCGAGGAGAGAAACTCACATCCTTTTTACTAACTATCTAAATCGAATTTAGTGTGCCTTAAAACTGGTCGGCGCAGCTCCCCATAACAAGAAATGCTTCCCAGCAAAACAGCGAGCTACTTACTATCGGCCATTGCATAACATCACAGCATGAATTTTGTTACTAAATTATCGGTAGGAAAAGCTTAAACTCGACTTTATTCTACAATGGTTAAAACAGTCTCTATTGTCTCGAGAGAAAATATGAGAGCTCACTTGAAAGCGCTTGTAGCCGCCTACTCCAGAAACCTGTCCTGAGTGGTGAAAAGGTGTATAGACCTGCTTTGAAGGTATTTATTTCTTCAATAGAAAGGCGCTTTTTGGGAGGCACTCTTTTATAGATTGGAAACTAGAATGTACTTTCGTAGATTAGTCACTAGAATGTTTTTCACATATGGTCTATTCGCTACGGTAATTCTGTAGGCCTGACCGACAAGCTTGAACCTGCAGCTCGTCCAACACAAGCTAGAAATTCGGTAAGAATCCAAATACGAATCGCTTAAAACCCACTACGAAGGTATCCGTAGGACACAAAGAAGACGACGAACGAAGCAAAGAGCGCTTATTTAAAGTCGCTCGAAGTTTACAGAGGAGCACCCTCCTCTCACTTTCACTTGGAAACTGATATCTGCAATAATACTGTTTTACTATGGAAACGATCATAGATGGCACTGTGAAGAGATCGTCGATCGGGGTTATCTTGGTGACTCTGCATATCTCCTTACAAATCGTTATCTTGTCTAGGCTGCTCTTGTACGAAAAGAATCTCTGCACTTTGTCACATCAAACTGCTGCCGATGGTGATACGCGTCTCAAGAAGATTACCTGGCCTAGGTTTCCGACTGCTTCAACTCAAAAGTAAAAATCCGTATATTGCACCACCCAGTTCTTTTTGATAACGCATATATTAGTAAGGGGTATAATTTTACTTCGATGTTGTTCATAAATTGTTCGGGACTAAAGAAAGGTGCATTCAGACTCAGACACGCCCGCGTGGACGCAGGCACGCTTATATGGTTGAGGATAGGAGTGGTCAATAAATCGAGACGCGAACGCGTCTCCGCTTCACGATAAGCTTCTCATGTCTGCACGAAGTCTTATTCGAGTTTGCACTCTGAGAAAAGACCGTGGCCTCTGATAGGGGTGCAGAGCACTAAATCATTTCTAGGTTCGTCCCGCAGAAAGCTCGGCTGGAAAAGTTTAGCCTTCACAGGTCAATACCACGCGTCTGTCAGACGCCCCCGCGCCTAAGTGTGAATGCACCTTAACTCACTTTATTCTCGCATCGCTCACCCGTTATTACCTTATTTCCTAACCAGCTCACATGTATAACCATCTAAAGCAAAGACATTTTTTCGAGCATACGAGCTGTTAACAGCACCTGTTTAGAGTAAAGTTTCCTTTTACCAAGCACATGAGATGCGTTGAGCTTAGATCCATTCAGTTGGACTTCAGCAAAGACGACTACTTCATTTAATAGCTTGGAGAAGAGTAGTGTCAATTAAATACCATAGTATTTCATGTTGCAAAACTCTGTGGTGTCGGATTCAAGTAATGTCGAAAATTCGATGCGTAACGAAGATTGATTTACCACTAAAAATTTTCTTAATTCTTATAACAAAGTTCCATATAAGTATCATTAATTACGAATTCAAGGACTTTCTAGTAACAAATCAGCAAACCTGAACTATTTGTAATAAATCATCACGTTTCCCGACATATTCATCAACTGCCTATAAATATTCAGAGTTATCTATAACATGAAGAAGTATGACCACTACTTTCTGTGGATGTAATGGAAAGCAAAGAACAGTAGACCAGGTAAACATCTCAGGAAAAAAAACTGGCAGTAAGGGCGGTGTACTTTTGGTGTTTTCGTCTGAACGATGTTCGACACGACAGTTACAAACTGCGTCTGACGTCTGCCGAAACCGCTGAATATCGTACCGGATCTATGAAATTGGAATTCTGTAAAAAAATGTAAATTCGACGAGTTGTGCTTAAAAACAGAACTTAAAAAATCTTTGCAATGCTGGGTGCCGAATAAATTATACTCAGAATTCACTTATACAGTCTATGTAGTAAGGAAAAGCTGAACAACAAGGGACACGATGCAATGAAATCTTTCCCATGGCGGCGTTTTTTGATGGACTAGAAAGAGGATCAGGAGAAGAAGAGCAGAACAAGCAGAAGTTGTATAGAAAGAAGCTGTGTTATCTGATAAAAAGTTTCAACTTCTAAAATTGCCAAAAAGTGCGCTATAAAGGTTCTCAAAAGATTTTTTTGAAACCTTCGAGTACCGCTATACATGCACAGTACTGGCCAAAAGGTTCCGAAATTCTCGTTTCTGGCCACAGCTTTTCCGGTCTTGTCCAATCTAGCTAAAAATATCCTCACGGATAACAATGTTGAGCGTGTGTCCTTGTAGCTGATAATACTCTTCGGGTTTTCAAAGGTTCTGATCGACGTTGAAAGCAGCTACTATGACCACTGCTATAACCTCCACAACAATAATCCACTGAAAGCGTTGAATGCTTAACAATAGCGACGCAACATGGAGGTAAACTAGTGGTTTATATCTATGTGTTATGGTAATCGGCTCAAGATGTTGGTAATGGACCTTTTCTCAGCACCTTCTAAGCGATAAGCTATGAAATTTATATGGTTGAGTTCAGAATGATGGCCAGATGTGCACTTCGTTTTTATTTTTCTTATCACTTCTAAAAAAGGCGTCTTCAAAAGTAGCACCTTTTTCTTCTTTCTCAGGAATAGGCCGCATGGATGTTTACCAAATTAACTATGTTCACTATCAAATATCAGTGTTGGTCTATCACTAGACGCAGTATGCAGTAAACACACAACCAGACTCTTAATGGATGGTGGATTAGTCTGGGAGAGATGAAGGCAGGTAAAAGTCTTAGCTATGTACGTTTTGAATAGATCTCAAAGTAACGTTTCATATGTTACAATACTCGAAATTCTTCGCAGTGCACCTTTTCTCTTCCTGCTCTCCAGCTTGATAAAAACGCCTGCATTTATTAAGGTTGGTCAAAAAAAGGTACTCAGAAACCCCGTTTCGCTATTAAAACCGTAATGCAACTTCAAAAATGCGAGTGAAAAAAGTCACAGAACAGTCAAAGTTTTGGCGGCAGTCGGACTTCGAAAAGGTAATTTTTCAAATCTGTACTGTTCCTTTTGCGGAAAAATAAAACTTCCTCCACCTCTACATTCAGTAGGATGCATTAAACGCTGAATTGACCTGTACGAAGCCTGTGGATTTCTCTTAGACAAATGGGAGGAACTAGCTGTGTAATTCCTGAAAATATAAGAAAAATATGTTCAAACTACGACCCTTTCACATTTATGCCCTAAAACTCTGCGCATGTGATAACATCTTCCTTCATACCCCTTAAGTTTATTAGAAAAGCTTTGGTTTTACGTGGACTATTAGATAGAATTGTCCACAAATAGTCCACAAAATGAGAGTCTGAGGTCCGGCGTAGCCGGAATCTCAGACTTGTCCATGCTTATTTCACAAAGACCTAACTAATCTTTGGAATGGCGACAGATGAACGACCACCAATCAGCTTGTTGGTGCAGCTATGAGAAGTCCTCTATTTTCGTTTTCTGAAAGAACTGAAAATCCAGGAAGGGCTTCTTACAACGTGCTGCCTGATGAACTTTGCATAACGCAATTACTTGATAGTAGTAGCACTATTCGTACCAGAAAGGAGCGTGTCTATCTCATAAGGAAGATACATTTGTTCGAACCCATAAGTGGGGATGATAATAAGCCTTTAAATAGTTCTCGGAATGCCTTGAATTCCCTCGCCTTCCTAGCCGCTGTCAGTTTATAAAGGATGTTACGGGAACATTTCCTGAAAGCAGTTTACAGAGTTCACACCCGTACAACTCATTCGCATTATAGGAGCTGCTATGAGGGTGCGCGCCGGCTGCTGCAACACAGGAGAGCTCCCCGAGGAAATGAAGCGAAACTACCAGTAAGCGAGTGCCTGCAGGCCAACAAATGGAAGAATTCGAGAAACTCTACACTCCAGCTGTGGCGCGGCGTAGAGGTAAGTGCCTCGCTTCATTGGATGAAGGTGGAAGTTCGAATCTATAACTACGCAAAAATTTTGCATTTCGATGCTGCTGCCTCTGCTTGTGCGCAAACTTCATTCATCCCATAGCTACAGTGATTTGCATCGCTTTCATACTAGTTACATCCTAGATATGAGTGCCCATCAAACCACTGTTTCCCGACCAACCCTTTTATGAGCAGTGGGACAAAACACAGCCAGCATCAATACAATAAAGCGAGCGCTGCTACTTGTAGAACGAAGGCGCAAGGGTAGGTCATAACCTACGCGTATATGGCTGTGTATGACAGTGAGAGAAATATGAAGCGAGAGATACACCTTTACACCATTTCACTGCTGGTATGAAAGCTCTTTTTTCGCCTTTACTTTCGGCTTGCAGGCCCTCTCATACTAGGAACTTTACATAACTGACCCTCTCGGAAAGCTGCTTCTCTTTTTATACTGGCTATCACATACTTTGTAGCAGCTCTTACAACATAACCAAGTTCTGCAGGCATCCGAACGCTATAAAGCCCCCAAATACGTCTGTAACTTCCTCCAGAAAATAGGAAGGTAAAAAGACACAAGGTACGCCGAGATCCGTCTAAAGTCATACTATCATTGAGTTCGTACAAATGTACTTCCCTCGTCAGCTCACATTTAATAGCTTTGGACTTTATCACGCTTAGAGGTGCTTGCGCATTGCTAATATAGTCTGCGGACCTT